>JAULAV010001832.1:0-175035 GCA_030789695.1 Scilla litardierei | reverse complement strand
AATATGGCTCCTCTGATCAGCCTTCTCAGGAGATCCTCCGATGCATGTTCGCCATCTTCTCTGGCATGTCTGTGAACTGGGCCGAGGTCCTCCTTGATCAGATGGACAGTGTAGAGTTCACTACTGTGTCCTCTCATATTCCATTTGGAGGACTCCTCACTCTTGTCTTTCGCCATTTCAGCATCGATCTGACCCCATTTGAGCCCATGCCTCTTTGCCCTCTTCTTGATGCATCTGCAAAGTCGAAGTCCTCTTCGACTCCGCAGATGGCATCAAAGAAGAGGCCGTCTTCTTCAGCCCCATCTTCGTCCACTGCTCCACCGACTGTTTGGCCCTCTTTATCTGCTGCACCCTCTCGTGATCTATTGGGCGAGAAGGTTTCTGGTCTGTATGAGCTGCTCCATCTGATGTTCTAGCATCAGGGCATTCCCTTCCCTACACATCTCCAGTCTTTTGTACCATCTCCTCAGCCCTCTCACCTTCCTCCTCTGATCATTACTGAGCTTCCTGACCCTAGGGTTGATACTGCTTCTGAGCCGGTTGCTTCTCCAGCATCTCAGGATGTCTCCTCTGCTGTTGCTACTGTTTCTCATCCCGAGGATATTTCTGATGATCCAGAGGCCCATGACTTCCGTGTTGAGTTGAATTGACGCCTCGTATAGACTTCTCACCCTTAGGCCTAAATTTTTTGGGTTGGGGTTGAGCGTTTGTCACGCCCCGGCTTCTCTAAAATGGAGGCGAGACGTGAAAAGGTCTGCACGGGAGTGGAGCTGTGAAGCCCCAAACCTGATAAGCGTCAATAAAACATAAGCAGGTCCCTGTAACCACAAACGGAACAACAATAGTAACACAAGGAGAGACAGAAATAAAATCTCAAATCTCAGAATTTGTCCAACATGAAAATTAAGTTCAACATCCAGAAAAGCCACCAGGCTAAAAGAAAGAGTCTAAAGGCCCAGAACAAGGCCAACAAAAGGGACAACGTAACAAAGTATTGGTGCCACGCACCGACAACAAACAATCTAAACAACAACACAAACAGTCTCTACGACTGATCGCCCGTGTCCACGAAGTCCTCGTCAAACACAGGCCCGGGCTCGGCGTCTGCAAACACCTCGTCCTCAACAATGAACTCAGGCTCAGGATCTAACATGTGTCACCCAAAAGAGTAAAGGGGCACATGTCAGCAAGTCTAAAAGACTTGGGCAAGGAAACTGAAAAGGAAGGCAAACTAGCAACCTAGCAGTTGTAGTATGCATGACATGGTAGTTATGGTATGAGTGCACAAGTAAGACATGGTGAAACAGTAAGTACAAGAGAAAAATTTATCAGGGCATGTCAAGAGTAGCCAAGCTACTAACAATCTCAATCTTTTCACTAGTCACGTTTCACATTGTTTGTAGATGTTTACGCCTTACAGCTGAACTGTTGGACATTGACACTGATTGGCCGCTTAACACTACCCCAGAACCCAGAGTTTACGCCTTACAACTGCAATTGCTGATCGGGCAGACTCCCAGTTGAATGGCCGCTTAACTCTTACCCCAAAACCCACGTGTAAACGAGCCAGGGTCCCTGTACACGAGCTCAGTAAATGAGCCAGGGTTGCCCCGCACAAGAGCTCGTTTCCTGGATCACAAACCAGGAGCGTATTTCATTTGGCATAGGGGTGCACCTAGCCTCAATCATTTCACAAGGCGTAGCGGAGCTACGCAATCACAGGAACACTTAAAGAATGCAATGACATGACAATTAGTTCGCGTACCGTTAATGGAAATTAAACATGACATGGTAGTTGTGCAACATGATAAATGTCAGATCTAGCCTCGTTGTCAAGCTAGTTCCTAAAATTGCGCCTAAGCGAGTATCATTTCGTCGCCTAGTCTCTTTTACGCCTACAACAAACAAATGGCCTAAGACATGGCCCCAAACCCTAAGTGGCAAGTTTCACTTGCCTAGCACCGAGGATGATGATCAACGAGGCCGTCACACAAATGCTAACTATGAAGATGAGATCGCTGCCATGGCAAAACAATATTAGAACAACATCCAACCTAGTTTTATTAGGGTTTCACAAAGACACAATGGATTAAGAGATCGATTTATTACCGTATCGGAGCGGAAGAATGATGCCGAGCAAGCACGGCAACGGAAGAAACGATCCGGGGAACCTAAGGTTCAGATCTGGAATGGATGGGAAAAATCTGGAGAAATGGGGTTTTGGGGGGTTTTGGGGGTTTTCCGGCGACCTAGAGGTGGTGGCCGGCCAAAATGGAGAGGGGGAGAGGCTCTTGATGAAGGAGGAGGGCTAGGGTTAGATGGATGATGATTTGGGGAAGAAGGAGGCTCAGGAGAAAGGAAAGAAGAAAAGAAAAACATTTGGGGGTTTAAATAGGAAGTGCTGGCGGCTGCCCAGAAATTAGGGTTTCGACACTGATTAGTCGGTCAAAGAGCAACCACTGACCAACTAGTTTGGGAACTAGTCGGTCGGTTGACCAACGCAGACTGACTAAGTCCAAACAGTAACTCCTGTACAAAAATAGGATTTAGATTTAGTCGGTCAAAGAACAACTACTGACCGACTAGTTTCTCATCTAGTCGGTCGACGAACGTTCTTAGACCGACTAAGAATGAATAGTACTTGGTATCAAAAATGATCATAGAGCTAGTCGGTTAAAGAACGATTGCTGACCGACTAGTTTACAACCTATTCGGTCGACAAATGTTCTTAGACCGACTAACGATAAACAGTAACTCCTGAGTAATTAACAAAGCCAACTAGTCGGTCAATGAAGGTTTGCCGACCGACTAAATCGTCATCTAGTCGGTCGATTCCCCTTCTTATACCGGCTAACGTGCACAGAAAGTTCCGAAATGGAGCGCGAAGCTCCGGGATCGATTTCTAAGACTCCTAGGCTTGATCTAACAATAAGATATGACCGATATGAAGTCCGTCACGAATTCTAAGGAAGAAGCTAGAAAATCACGACGAAACGATCGAAAATGAAAGCTATGGAGACGAAAACCACACATGAGGAGAAAATCCACCAAAACATATATATAATATAATTAATCCAGATACATGAAAACCAGTCGTTACATCCTCCCCAACTTAAGAAAAATTCCGTCCTCGGAATTTCCCAACACTCACGTGTCCGGGAACAAAAGTGGGTAACGTTCTCGCATCTCATCCTTGTTCTCCCAAGTAGACTCTCCAGGCGAGCCGTGCCGTCACATCACCCTCACAAGATTGACAACCTTGTTCCGAAGTGACTTCTGACGCCTGTCCAGAATCTGCACTGGCTGCTGGTCATACGTCATATCAGGGCGAACGGTAATCTCCGAGAAATCCACAGCATGAGATGGATCGCTAATGTATCGACGAAGCTGCAACACATGGAAAACATTGTGAACTCCTTCCAAAGATGGCGGCAAGGCTAAGCGGTAGGCTACCTTGCCAACTTTCTCCAGAATGTCAAATGGTCCAATGTATCGCGGGCTCAACTTCCCTCGCTTCCCAAAGCGAATCACACCACGATTCGGGGAAATCTTCAAGAACACATGGCCGCCCGGCTGAAACTCCAAAGTACGGCGTTTAGCATCCGCCCAATGCTTAAAACGGTCTTGAGCAATCCTCAACCTCTCCCGAATGTTCCTGACAACATCCACAGCCTCCACAATCATCTCAGGTCCCAACAGCTCCCTATCGCCAATGTCATCCCAACTCAATGGCGATCGACATTTCCTCCCATAAAGAGCGGCGAAAGGTGCCATGCCAATACTCGCCTGGAAGCTGTTGTTGTAAGAAAACTCTACCAGATGTAGATGGTCCTCCCACGAACCCTGGAAATCCAACATGCACGCCCTCAGCATGTCCTCCAGGATCTGAATCGTCCTCTCGGACTGGCCATCCGTCTGCGGATGGTACGCCGTGCTGAAACTCAGACGCGTACCCAAACTCTTCTACAAACTCTGCCAGAACTGAGATGTGAACCTCATGTCTCTGTCCGACACGATACTCACGGGGACTCTGTGAAGTCGTACGACCTCCTGCATGATTCACGTTACATCACTATCTAAACTAGGAAAAGGAAATAAAAACGGAGAGTAAAAGAATTTACCTCCATATATCTCCTCGCTAGCGCCTCAGTGGACTGTCCTACTCGGAATGGAATAAAGTGCACGGATTTGGTCAACCGATCTACGATCACCCAAATCGCGTCATTCTGCTTCGGACTCCGAGGTAGTCCAGTCACGAAATCCATAGTGATGTGTTTCCATTTCCACTCCGCAATCGGAAGCGGTTGTAGCAACCCTGCCGTACGTTGATGCTCTGCCTTCACTTGCTGGCAAACCAAGCACTTGGCTACACTTCGAGCCACACTCCTCTTCATACCATGCCACCAATAGTTCAGACGAAGATCCTTGTACATCTTGGTACCACCAGGATGCACAGAATACGGCGAACTGTGTGCCTCCACCATCAACTCCTCTCTAATATCCCCAGCTGGCACACACAACCTGGCTCCAAACCTCAGCGAGCCATCCTCATGAATCAAAAATTCAGTCCGCAGACCGGCTTCCACCTGCTCCCGAATCTTCACCAGCTTCGGATCCTCGGCCTGGCCAGCCTTGATCCGATCCACGATCGTCGACTGAATCTGCATACTCATCAACGAAAAAGCCTCTCCAGGAAGAAAAATCTCCACACCGGACTCGCAAAAATCCTGCTGCAATCTCCACTGCGAAGTCAAAATCATCACCGCTGGAAGCCTACTCAGTGCATCAGGAACCACATTCACCTTGCCAGGGTGATACTGCAAATCAATCTCATAATCCGCCATGAGCTCCAACCATCGACGTTGTCGCATGTTGAGCTCCTTTTGAGTGAAAATATACTTCAAGATTTTGTGATCGGTGAAGATCTTCACTTTCTCACTCAGCAGGAAGTGCCTCCAAATCTTGAGTGCAAACACAACAGCAGCCAACTCCAAGTCATGCGTCGGGTAATTCTTCTCATGAGTCTTGAGCTGACGCGAAGCATACGCCACAACATGCCCGTGCTGATGCAACACACAACCGAGACCCTTGCCAGAAGCATCACAAAAGATCTCGAATTCACTGCTACGATCATGCATAACAAGAATAGGGGCAGTCGTCAATCTCTCCCTCAGAACACCAAAAGCATTCTCACAATCACCCGACCAAATGAAAGGCACATCCTTCCGCGTCAATCTGGTCATCGGCTCAGCAATACAGGAAAAGTCCTTAATGAAGTGCCGATAATAACCAGCAAGCCCCAGGAAACTCCTGATCTCAGACGCTGACTGCGGAACAGGCCACTCTCTGCTGCAACGGCTGTGCTGCAACAGGTGCCCTCCGCAGCTGATTCGCATGCCGACAATCCTTCGCGACATGAGAAGCATCACCACAAACCAAACACTGGCCTAAAAACTTCCTACACTGATCCTTGATGTGGCCAAGCTTGCCGCAGAAATGGCAAGTCTTCTGATTAGGCCCTCCTGGCCTCTTGAACTGAGCTGGCTGATTAGGCTTGAAACCAGGCCTAACCACCACCCTGGCCTGCTCCATAGGCCTCTTCCCAGCACCAGAAACATGTCCTCTCCTCTGACTCAGGTTCAGCTCCTGCCTCCTCGCAGCGACCAGAACCTTCGGATAAGAGTCCAGATCGGAGGAAGACACAAAACTCTGAAGCTCCAAAGCAAGTCCCTGCAGGAACCTCTGAGCCCTCTCATCAGCATCCTGCACCATCTTCGGCACGAACCGACTCAGCCTAGTGAACTCTTGGTGGTACAGGTCCACCGTCAAGCTCCCTTGCTTCAGATCAATAAAGCGCTGCAGCATCTCCTTCCTAGCAGCCTTCGGAAAGAACTCCTCATCAAACCTAGACTTAAAGGTAGCCCAAGCTATCGGCTCCACCAGCATCTTCTCTTCCGCATCCCACCAGTTTCGAGCATTATCCTTGAGTTGCCTCTTCGCCAAATCAACCCATCCAGCCGGGGTGATCTTGGCCATCTTCAAGTTATCCTCAATGTTCCGAATCCACTCATCGGCAGCCAGAGGACCCTCAGACCCATCAAAATAAGCAGGACCCAGCTCCCGAAATTGCTTTGCTCCAGGCTCGGAGCGAGGGGCATCCTGGATTGCCCAACCAGCTCGAACAACTGGAGCATTCTGGACTTGCAGGAGCACGCCCTGCTGCACCTGCATCATCTGAAGCATCATCCGCATCATCTCTCCATTGGTGGGCTCCCGCTCAGGCTCCTCGTCATGAGGGGTGCACCACTACCTCCACCACGGTTGAATCGCCTTCCTGCCATCTAATGACACAGAAAACGAAGCAGATTAGACTCATAGCTTATGACTCAGATGTCGAACTTAGTTTATTGGACATTCTAATATTATTATCGTCATTCCGATAATCGCAGTTACAGAAGGGACATGCATGGGCCATCAACAAAACCTGTCACGCCCCGCTTCCCTAAAATGGAGGCGAGACGAGAAAAGGTCCGCACGAAAGTGGAGCTGTGAAGCCCCAAACCCGATAAGCGTCAATAAAACATAAGCAGGTCCATGTAACCACAAACGGAACAACAATAATAACACAAGGAGAGACAGAAATAAAATCTCAAATCTCAAAATTTGTCCAACATGAAAATTAAGTTCAACATCCAGAAAAGCCACCAGGCTTAAAGAAAGAGTCTAAAGGCCCAGAACAAGGCCAATAAAAGGGACAACGTAACAAAGTATGGGTGCCACGCACCGACAACAAACAATCTAAACAACAACACAAACAGTCTATACGACTGATCGCACGTGTCCACGAAGTCCTCGTCAAACACATGCTCGGGCTCGGCGTCTGTAAACACCTCGTCCTCAACAATGAACTCAGGCTCAGGATCTAACATATGTCACCCAAAAGAGTAAAGGGGCACATGTCAGCAAGTCTAAAAGACTTGGGCAAGGAAACTGAAAAGGAAGGCAAACTAGCAACCTAGCAGTTATAGTATGCATGACATGGCAGTTATGGTATGAGTGCACAAGTAAGACATGGTGAAACAATAAGTACAAGAGAACAATTTATCAGGGCATGTCAAGAGTAGCCAAGCTGCTAACAATCTCAATCTTTTCACTAGTCACGTTTCACGTTGTTTGTAGATGTTTACGCCTTACAGCTGAACTGTTGGACATTCACACTGATTGGCCGCTTAACACTACCCCAGAACCCAGAGTTTACGCCTTACAACTGCAGTTGCTGATCGGGCAGACTCCCAGTTGAATGGCCGCTTAACTCTTACCCCAAAACCCACGTGTAAACGAGCCAGGGTCCCTGTACACGAGCTCAGTAAATGAGCCAGGATTGCCCCGCACAAGAGCTCGTTTCCTGGATCACAAACCAGGAGCGTATTTCATTTGGCATAGGGGTGCACCTAGCCTCAATCATTTCACAAGGCGTAGCGGAGCTACGCAATCACGGGAACACTTAAAGAATGCAATGACATGACAATTAGTTCGCGTACCGTTAATGGAAATTAAACATGACATGGTAGTTGTGCAACATGATAAATGTCGGATCTAGCTTTGTTGTCAAGCTAGTTCCTAAAATTGCGCCTAGGCGAGTATCATTTCGTCGCCTAGTCTCTTTTACGCCTACAACAAGCAAATGGCCTAAGACATGGCCCCAAACCCTAAGTGGCAAGTTTCACTTGCCTAGCACCGAGGATGACGATCAACGAGGCCGTCACACAAATGCTAACTACGGAGATGAGATCGCTGCCATGGCAAAACAATATTAGAACAACATCCAACCTAGTTTTATTAGGGTTTCACAAAGACACAATGGGTTATGAAAACATTAAGAGATCGATTTATTACCGTATCGGAGCGGAAGAATGATGCCGAGCAAGCATGGCAACGGAAGAAACGATCCGGGGAACCTAGGGTTCAGATCTGGAATGGATGGGGAAAATCTGGAGAGATGGGGTTTTGGGATTTTTTGGGGGTTTTCCGGCGACCTAGAGGTGGTGGCCGGCCAAAATGGAGAGGGGGAGAGGCTCTTGATGAAGGAGGAGGGCTAGTGTTAGATGGATGATGATTTGGGGAAGAAGGAGGCTCAGGAGAAAGGAAAGAAGAAAAGAAAATCGTTTGGGGGTTTAAATAGGAAGTGCTGGCGGCTGCCCAGAAATTAGGGTTTCGACACTGATTAGTCGGTCAAAGAGCAACCACTGACCGACTAGTTTGGGAACTAGTCGGTCGGTTGACCAACGCAGACCGACTAAGTCCAAACAGTAACTCCTGTACAAAAATAGGATTTAGATTTAGTCGGTCAAAGAACAACTACTGACCGACTAGTTTCTCATCTAGTCGGTCGACGAACGTTCTTAGACCGACTAAGAATGAATAGTACTTGGTATCAAAAATGATCATAGAGCTAGTCGGTTAAAGAACGATTGCTGACCGACTAGTTTGCAACCTAGTCGGTCGACAAATGTTCTTAGACCGACTAACGATAAACAGTAACTCCTGAGTAATTAACAAAGCCAACTAGTCGGTCCATGAAGGTTTGCCGACCGACTAAATCGTCATCTAGTCGGTCGGTTCCCCTTCTTATACCGGCTAACGTGCACAGAAAGTTCTGAAATGGAGCGCGAAGCTCCGGGATCAATTCCTAAGACTCCTAGGCTTGATCTAACAATAAGATATGACCGATATGAAGTCCGTCACGAATGACTTACTCCAAAATCGACGATTCTAAGGAAGAAGCTAGAAAATCACGACGAAACGATCGAAAATGAAAGCTACGGAGACGAAAACCACACATGAGGAGAAAATCCACCAAAACATATATATAATATAATTAATCCAGATACATGAAAACCAGTCGTTACAGAGTTTGAGGGTATTTTTTTATTTGATGGATGATGGATGATGTTGATCATATTTTTGTTGTATGTGAAGTGGTCTGATATACTTTTGTACTCCATGTATTCAGCCATATATATGTGTGTGTGTGTGTATGTATATGTATATATGTATATGTATGTATGTATATGTATATATATATACACACACACTAGCAAATAACCCGTGCACACGTGCACGTGGACTGAAAAAATGGTCGGAAAGGGGGGATAATAAAAAGTGTGGTGTGTGGGGGGAGGGGTCCGGGGAAAAAAATGTAAAAACCGAGGTTGTATGTGCAAAATTCCCCCACCTCCCCTCTTATCCCATAAAATCTCATCTCTTATCTAATTTCTCTTGTCCAACTTCTCTTATCTAATTTCTCTTGATAACATCCCTCTTTTATAGCAAAATTCCCCCACCTCCTCTCTTATCCCTCAAAATCTCATCTCTTATCTAATTTCTCTTGTCCAGATTCTCTTAATCTAATTTCTCTTGATAACATCCCTCTTTTATATAATAGATTATCCAAATTCTCTTGTCCAAATTCTCTTGTCCAAATTCTCTTGTCCAATTTATCTTGTCCAATTTCTCTTGATAACATCCCTCTTTTATATAATAGATATATATGTATATGTATATACATATACATACATGTGTGTGTGTGTGTTATCACTTTTTGTTTCTTATATATCGTGATCCATGTTCAGACATTGTGCAATTGTGTCTCTCTGTGTGCTCTATTATATACATCATGTGATGCGAGATATTTACTTGCCTCTGGAATGTTGATATTGGATTCTCTTTCCTTTAGGCAACTAAAATTTCTTTTGTTAATGAGTTTTTGGTATATATCATTGTGATGCACCTTCGTGTTTTCTCGATTTTATTTTGGTATCACATTAAATATATATCACATTCTTTAGACTCTCATGATTGTTTTAGTAATTATTTAGCACTATTATTGTTGTTTCTCTACTCCCACGATTTGGATAACGTCATAGGGTGAGAGAAATAAACAAATCATAATTTTGTGCTAAGTAAATTCTAAACTTGAATCTAAGATTGAAGTTGCCTTATATTCAGGGGGAGTAAGATATAATGAACTTGGATTATAAAATCCTAAATTTCATGTAGTAAATCATTAAGAAAATGGGTGCTCAGATTAGTGGGTGAGTTTGAGCCATTTCATTCATAC
Organism: Scilla litardierei; assembly: GCA_030789695.1. Taxonomy (NCBI): domain Eukaryota; kingdom Viridiplantae; phylum Streptophyta; class Magnoliopsida; order Asparagales; family Asparagaceae; genus Scilla; species Scilla litardierei. The sequence goes on along the minus strand of JAULAV010001832.1, from coordinate 164,915 downwards.
ATATCTTACATATTTGCTTCAATTGATCAATAGCTGCCATTTATCTAATTTGACTAACTTGATTGGCATCTATGTATGGGGAGTAAGTATTCATTAAGCACAATAATTTATCATTTTGTTTATGTTTGTTTGTCATCATCAAACGGGGGAGAATGTTGAGTGTTGGACTTCTCCCTACTTGGTGTTGATGATGAGAAAACATAAATACTTGTGACTAATCCCCTACTTGCAGTTAATCCATTGCCTGAGCATATCATGAAGATCAATTAGCAATGGATGTCACTAAAGGATCAATAAAAGCATGAAAAGTGAATTGGATGATCAAAGATGATGAATGAAGCTCCTAGAAGACTTCAAGCTCATTCATGGAAAGAAGAGAGGCTAATACAAGATGTAAACTTTTTATTCTGTTCTAGTATGTAGCTTAGAAGTAGAACTATGTTGGAGCACACACATCTTTATTTCTGTCCTAGGAAATCATTAGATCACATTTCCTTAGCATCCAATTCATAATTCTCAAACATGTGCATTTTGGATTTCAACGGGCGATTGCTGAAAGTTTTATATGCGCATGTCTCCAAACAGTCGCATGAGATTTGTTCTATAGTCTTCTGTTATGCACATACTTTATTAATTGGTTTTTGGGCCTTCAGCTATAACTTTCGTCAGGACTGCTGTACAAAGTATTGGCGTCTGTCCAAGTTAGAGGCGCTTGTGACTTTTTAGTCAGTCGAATGTCTCTTTCTTGCCCAAAGATCATTAACTTGGCTTCTTTCGGCCAGACGACTGATGTTGGTTTCACAATCGCCTATTCATGGCACATGCGCCTGTTAATTCTTCTTCAGTCGCCTGTCGATTCTTGTCTTAACACTTAGTGTTTGACAAGCTCTGCAAGTTTCGACCAAACGACTGATGTTGGTTTCACAATCGCATGTCCATGGTATATGCACCTATGGATACCACATCAGTCGCATGTCCCTTCTTTCCAACACATGCAGAAATTTCCTAACTTACTCATGTTTCACTCAGTCGCCTGTAGAAGGTTTCGCAGTCGCCAGTTAGTTTTACAGGCACATGTCAACCTTCATCATTCGACTGTTCTACGTGATAAGTTACCGTTTGAATTCTTACTTACCCTCTGACACAGTGCAACAGTCAACTGTTGGGTCTTCATCAGTCGATTGTCGAGTGTGTAAATTCTATCTGTTGGCTGTTTCTCCACGGATTTCAAAGGGGGTTTTGGGTATTCTGTTTGAGGGTTTTAGAGAACCTATAAAGAGGGCTTCTACTGTTCCATTGAGGGGTTAGTCATCTACTTGATCATCTCTTGAAAACCCTAAGCTTTCATCTTCAAGTTTTCAAAGCTCTCAAATCCAAAAGCCCTAGATTTCTAATCTCATTTTCTCGTGCTCTCCAACCTAGAATCAAAGTGATATCCTCTAGGCAATTGGTGGTGACAAGAGAAAGGGCTTTCTCTCTTCTTGGTAGAGACTTCAACACACAACACACTTACTCCTTCAAGTTCTCGTTCAAGGCATAGGTGATTGTTAGTGTTGATATTTTATTATTTCATAGCTTTTGTTATTAGTTTTACTCTCGTTTTGTAAGAGTGGTTTGCTTGATCCCAAGTTATGGGACTCAAGGATATTGATTGTGTTTCGATTTCACTTGTAAGGTTGCTACAAGTGGGTTTAAAGGAAACCTCAAGTTAGCGTTCTAACTTGAGTATACGGAGGTATCCGCGAGGAAGGGACGTAGGATAACCGAGAACAAGTCAGGAGTTAACTTGGGTTATCCGAACTCTTGAAACATACTTTGTGTTAGCATTGTTTCATTTTGGGTTTATTTGTAATTCTGCATTTATTGTTGGTTAGGAATTTAAATTGGTATAACTATCGTTTAAATTTTATAAACACTATTCAACCACCCTTCTAGTGTTTTCCTCATCGCCGGGGTCCTTACATCAGTCTCCTGCCGAGAGAACTTACCATTCTTCCCTCCATGAAGTGACACATATGACTAAAGCAGTTCTTCTCAGAATGACCAATAATTCTATAGTATTTACACACTGGACTTCCACCCTTGACAGTTTTAATTAACTTCTTCTTGCCATCATTACCGTTGTACTGGCCGATTTTCTCAATTTCCTTCATGATTTGTACCCTTTTAGTAGTAGAACTGTTAAAATTAAATATTCTATGATAGCCCGCTCCAGTCTGATCTCATGCGGTTTTACCCATGTCCAGAATGTCATCCAGTTTTTCTTTACCCGAGTTCCACTTATTTAATGTTGTTTCAGCTTTCTCTGCCCCGAGGAGGATATTACTAAAGTTGCTCTCCATCTCTTTTAAGGTTTTCCTCAACTTTCAGACATTTGCTCTTGACTTCATCCTTTTCTTTCTTCAATCTTTCATTTTTTTCTTTCAACACTTTATTAATGATGCAAATCTGCATTCATTTTTCAAACATTATCTGGTATGCGACCCGTATATCATCCTCACTTACTTCCTCATCGCTGTTAACTTCAGAATCTGATTCAGTTGTAGATGTCACGGACGATGTTGTAACATTGGATCTGATATTGTCTGATTTGTTGATAGTTGTCATGACTGAAGTTGCAACATCAGATCTGACATGACGGCTAGTGGTGTAATCATATTGCTTCTTCAGAGAGGCCGCAAAGGCAATACAGTTACTAGTGATTTTCTCATCTTCAGCACTGCCATCTGACTTATCTTCACTCCATATACTCGTCAAAGATTTCCCTATTTGTTTCTTCAGAGTGTTTTGCACATTCTGCCTGAATATGCACATACCCTTCACACTCTCTACACTGAATCCTTTTTCGTATCTTCTTCTAATCATACTTCGGATTTCGGTTGAAGGTTTTTCCAGTAGAAGTATCACCCGGCCGAAGCATATTGTGTTCAGTCCTGAAATTCTGCCCTTCACTTCCAATTTTCTTGAGCATCCTGCTGAAATTTTTGGTTAGCTGAACTATATCCTCATCTAAACCAGATTCATCATCATCATCTTTATAAACATTTCCAGCATCAATCGTAAAGGCCACTTCTTTGTCTCTTTTGTTCTGCTTCTGATTCATCTCATAGTTTTGAAGAGTTCCCATTAGCTCTTCAAGTCTCGTGGTAGAGATATCTTTAGCTTTCTCAATAGCTGCAATCTTAGCAAAGAACCGTTCAGGAAGAGATCTTAGAGCTTTATGAACCAACTTTACCTCTGAATATATTTTTCCAAGTTGATAAGCATGGTTTACAATATCTCTCAGTTTTCCATTAAATATAGCAATAGTCTCATCATCATTCAGTCTCAATTCTTCAAATTGTGAAGCAAGCATCTGAAGTTTAGAAACTCTTACCGGATTGGTTCCTTCATGAACAGTTTGAAGAATGTCACATGCTTCTTTAGCCGATTCACACGTAAAAATAAACTTGAATTGTTCTTCAGCAACAGCCATAAAGAGAGCATTAACAGCTTTAGAGTTTTCAAGAGCAGCACGTTCTTCAATCTGACTACAGTCCTTTGCAGCCTTGAGAAATTCATTTCTGTATTTGTCAACTTCAACAGGAGGAGACCATCCTTCAACAACGACTATCCAAGCTTTTTCATCAAGGGATTTGATAAAAGCTCGAATCCTTGATTTACAATGTGTATTTGGTACCTACAAGCAAAGGAGGGCAAATAACAGAAGCACCTTCTCGAGTATTCATGATTGATGTGCTGATAATCTAAGATCACACCCTCTTTGACAACAAAGTAACACAGGCAACCTGGCTCTGATACCAATTGTAATTCAGTACTTTGGCATCAATCATGTAAATATGACTGCATATACGGAAAACACAATAACACACAAAACTTGGTAATGCAGTTCGGTGTGCACATCTACATCTGCGGGGCCACGCCCAGAAAAGTCAGATTACTTCACTATATCAAATAACGATCACCCCTTGCACGCAAGATCCCCTTGCATAAACCGACTGGATCGAACTCCTTTCAATCCCTACCTTTGTAGCTGTCAGCCTCCTTCCACGAATGTAGAAACCGCAAGATCCCCTTGCAAAAACTGACCTGAATCAAACTCCCTTTGATCCCTACTCAAGTAGCCATCGGCTTCCTTCACATGATAATGAACCGATCTGTTGATCTGCTTGAGAGCTTTTATGTCGTCTCAACCGAAGTCAAAGATCCATTTCAGTTAATAAATCAATTAATAATCTCAAGCAGATTTTCTGCCATATATTAAGGAACTATTTTGGGTAAATAATCTCATAAATCAAGGAACCAATTAACCACTTCGAGTAAATAGTTCTATCAAATCTCATGCAGATATTTCTCCTATAATATAGTAACCACCAAGATTACAACAAGATTCTGGAGACGCAAATCAGATCTGAGAGGAGCAACAAAACAGATCTGAAAATCAAACAGAAAATTCTGACCATTAAATCGGTTGTCTCTCACCATCATTTAAGAATCTTTTTCGGGTAAAAAGGAACAGAAAAATCTTTAGCAGATATTCTGTCAATTAATTTAAGATCCCCCGAGATTTTGGGCTACAAGTCAGATTTGAAATCAGCAAAATAGATCTGCAAACTAAAACCGAATTCTTGCATTCGATTCAGTATTCAGATCCAGCATGTCATGACTGATGTCACAACATGATTCACAACATGACCTCTCAACATGTTCAAAACAGTTCTGATTCCACAACCTGAACATCACAGATCTAGTGCCACTAATGTCAACATATACTAACAGAAAATCTACCCAACAAAGATAATGGGGTCCAAGAAGCTGATGACGGGAAGGAGGAAGATGAGTCAGAGAAGGAGATAGTAAAATGGGAATCGAGATGAAAAAATTGTAATGAACTTAGCAATTTTAAAAAAAATGCAAAAGTCGAATGTAATGTGCTTAGAAAGTGCAGTGTAGTTAGAAATTATTGTTGTGTAAATATAAGCTCCCCACAAAACTGGCACTGAGATCCAACGAAAAATTGCCATGTATGGATGGGAATTAGGGGACATGATATGCTTGCAAGGGAGCATATTTTGCTTGCCGGAACCATATAACGATGGAGTTCAACAGGCGCAGCAAAATCCACTGCCCGGATTTTTGGAGCACAATCAGCGCACATGCGCAGACAGCATCAGAGCAAATCATGTTCAATTGTTTCCATCCTCAGTTTGCAAGTTTTGGTACATATTTTATAAATAAGACCCCGCGTAATTTAAAATCTTGCAATATTTGGTACATATGTTGTCCATTTGAGTCTATTTGCGGTGCACGCAAATAGGGTTCACATATAAGTTTTCTAGTAAAGTAATAATATATAGAGGTGTCAAATACTTCAATAAGATGATACCATTTGATTGTGTTTGCGAAGGAACCTTTAATTAACCACGACGATTAAGCAACTAATAATTGGGTATCATGTAATAATCAGGTGAAAGTAGCCAAACATATTGAATTCTCATTTATTTATTAAATAAATCAGAAATCAAGGTCAGACTTTCTCCTAGCATTTGTGTTTTTCATTGGGGAATTGCTACGCGCACGTCCGTTTTTGCTCAGCACGCAAAATCGATTTCGGTTTATTTACAAGTTTATCACTCAGAATTGCTTATCGTATACAACCGTTTGAAAATGGCGAAAATACCCAGGTTGTGCGTGGTGAGTAAAAACACATGACCGCTTGCAGTTTTGCTCAGGGCGCACAACCGCTATTGCTAGGCGCACGACCGCCTATTCTGACCTCTCAGCCCCTCTGTTAGGTATTGGTGTTTTAGACCAATATTGTTCTGATAATGATCACAACATTATGTTGTTGATAATGACTCTCAATATTTTAGTCTCATGTTTAACAATTGAAGCATTTCATTTTGGAGACTAAATGCTTGGTTCACGGATGAACATCAAGTGGAGCATTGCCAAAACTTGGAACTTGATGATATAGGAAGCTCATCAAGTGGTGCCAAAGCTTGGAAGATGATGTGGAGATCAAAGCTACTCAAGCTTGAAGACTTAAACTCTAAGAGAAGCAATTTAGAATCCATGTAATTCTTATTACTTGCTTTTCTCTTTTTGAGTCTAGGAATTTGTAATACCTTGATAGATGGTCATACTCATTCATGCATATGCATTAACCGTCTTAGTGAACCTTAGGATTATCATATAAAACAATCCAATAGGTTTCCCATGCCAAATAATTCAATTGGAGTTTTTGGCCTTCCAACAGGTGCCTGCTAAAGGCAGGACAGGCGACTGGTGATCACCAGGCGCCTGGCCAGCCTTTTACAGGCAGCTATTGTGCACAGCTCAAATATTTCTTGACTCTATCTTGAGCTTTTGGTACATGCAACTGAAGAACAAAAGACGGTCGACTATCAACCATCAGGTGCCTGACAATTGTTCAAAAGTCGCATGTATGCCAAAGTGCGTAACTTGTCAATTTTGAGATCAATTCCATCTTACGGGTCTGTCGACTGAAGTTCAATTGTCAGTCGCCTGTCATCCTTCAGGTGCCTGAACAATGTTATCCAGTCATCTGAATGCTTAAGTGCAAAAGTTGACATTTCTCAGCTACTTTCCATCACTCCTGGCAGTCGCCTGCTGAAGTCTGTTTAGGCGCCTGCACAGTGTACATGCACCTGTGTAGTCCTCTACAGTCGACTGTCCTGGCTCAGATTATAGCCGCTGTGAATAATCTGATCGTTGATCAGTCGCCTGTTCATTGTTCATTGGGCGCCTGTTGATGTCGATTTCAGCCAAAATCTAGCCGTTGCATAATTCTATCCTTGGGCTTTTTGCTTGGTTTTATGGGGTTTTCTTGGCTTCATATATATATGAGTGAGCTTAGTTCTATTAGAATCTTGGAACATTAGTTAACGTTGAAGATCATTAAGAATCTCAAAGCCACCCATATTTCTCATTTCCCTCTCATGATCATTTCTCTTTATGTATTGAAGCTAGCTCAAGGGAAATCTTCCAAGTGCAATCAAGCTCATCTCAACACTTGGAGATACTCTTCCATGCCATGCATACATCATTGAGTAAGTTCATCTCATCAAGGCATATGTAAGAGTATATTTGTTTCATCTTTTACTTGAAACCATAATTCTCTTTGTGGGAATTAGCTAGTTACTCTCTTTGTGGGAGTTAGTTACTCTCTTTATGAGAGTTTAACCCTTGTGTAGGGGTGATTGTGTCCTTATGTAGGATAACCCTAATTTTCTTTGTGAGAGTTAGTCTCTCTGTGTTAGAGTTAGACCCTTGTGTATGGTAGGTTGAGTCCTTGTGAAGGACAAATCCCTTCTGCATGGTATCCCTTGTGTATGTATTGTATTCACTACCATGTGTAGGATCATAGTGAATATTTGGTGTGGCTGGATGTACCCAAATTGGGAAACTCGGGTAAAATCTCGTGTGTTTGCGTTGCTTAATTGCGTGTATTAAATTCCTTTTGCACTTATTATTCAGTATTTGCAAGTTTAATTTTTATGTTCACAATTATTGTTATTCCCCTATTAACCCACACTCTAGAGTGTTTGTTGTTAGTATTGCAAGATATATAACTCCTTACACCCTCCTCCGCCCTATAGCCGCTCCCTCCCACTCCTCCGACTACCCAAACCCCCCGCCACCGCCCCATCCACCGACCTCTCCAGCCCCTAAGACCTCCCCAGCCCTTCCCAGCCCTTTCCGCCGACTACTCAGCCCCTTCCTCCGCCCCCTCATCATCTTGCCTAGACCCTTCCACCACCCTCCCCCTCCTCTGCCATATCCACGGATCTTCCTAGCCCCTCCGCAGCCCCTCATCATCTTCCCCACTCACTGCCCTCCACTCCCTTCGATGAACTCCCTAGCCCCCTCTACATACTCCACCCCCTTCGTTGACAACATAGTACTACGACCTCCTCCGCCCCTTCTTCCCCTCCACCGACCTCCCCCGCTCCCATCGCCAATTCCAAACCTTAAAAACTCGTCGGCGGGGCAGGACGGGCGGGGGCGTCGGGGGTGGGAAGAGGCGACGAGGGTAAAATATGTTTAAATTTTGAATGCAAATCTTGTAAATAGTGGTTGTGCGCGCTGCGCAAAAGAGGTCGTGCACGTAGCAATTCCCTTTCCAGTGACCTCCAATGCCAAAAAAAAAGAAACGTGGTCTTGTGATTGTATCTGTCACGCATTACATTATCGATGGCAATTCGGGCCGGCCCGGTCTTATCGGGCCAGTCCGATTTTATTAAAGGCCCGGCCCGGCCCGGCCTAATATGACTTTGGGCCATTCCGGTGCGGCCCGGACACGGTCCGACAAAAATTCGGTCCGCCCGGCCTGGTCCAATAAGATTGAAAGAATTATTGAGCTTTGTTGTTTATTAGATTTCCACACCCACTCTGTTAATGATATATCTTTAAATGCTACTTGAATTTAATTTAGAATGCAAACTACTTGCAAATTCTTGTAATGAATTTTCAGAATATGAACTCGAGCTATCCACAAGATGTCCACCTAGCTTATTTTTTGTCTGCAAGTTTGAATCGTGCTACTTTGTTTTGTGATAATTGTATGATTCAAACATTGGTTTATGATCAAGCTATTTTGTTTTGTAAATGGAGCTATTTTGTTTGAATCAAGCAAACTCAAAACGATTCCGTGACGTGCCGTGTCGCTTAATGGGCCGAATAACTTGACCAGGGTCCGACACGAAAATGAACCGTGCCGTGCCGGTTCGGTCTGATAAGGATTTCGGGCTAAAATTGCTGGTCCTGACACGGTCTTATCGTTCCATGCCCGTGACGTCCTATTGCATCGGGCCGAAAATTGCCACCCCCACGTTACATTATAATTTTAGTTCACTGCAATAGCAAAAGTTTCAGGGATTTATTTGCGGACATTCCATATTTTCAAGATTTTTATTTTAAGCAGGACAGCATATGGTTTCGAAAAATCATTAATAAACGCGTACATTTCTCCCTCCCTCTCGCATTCCTCCTCCGCCTCCACACACACACACACTCTCGTCCCTGTCACTTCCCCCACTTCCTTCCTCTTCCAAAAGCCAAAACCCTAACCCTAATCCGGATGCCGATCATCTGAACAAAACGCTGAAGAAATCAAGCAATTGCCGCCATGGGAGGGGTGACGTCATCAATGGCGGCAAAGTTCGCCTTCTTCCCGCCGGACCCGCCGTCGTACTCGCTGGTCTCGAGTGAACCCGACGAAGGGGATGGGAGGAAGAGGCTGACGATGACAGGAGTGCCGAGGAGGGAGGGAGTGGATGTGACCACGGCGAAGACCAAGAGAGGGAACGAGATCGTGGCCTTGTACATTAAGAATCCGGCGGCGAGCAAGGACCAGAAAGAAGCGGGCTTGACGTTGCTCTACTCTCACGGGAACGCGGCCGACCTCGGCCAGATGTATGAGCTCTTTGTGGAGCTCAGCGTCCATCTCCGAGTTAATCTAATGGCGTAAGAACTCTTATTCTCTTCTTCAACTGTTGCTTTGTTTCGATAGGAAAATTTAGAATCAGTGTCCCTGGCTGCATTTGATCTGAAAATTTGTTTCCCCCCATTATGGGTGGTAAATATGAAATTATTAAAGTTGATCCTTTTTATTTTTGCGGGATAGATGGACAAAGTCGGATGCAAATATAATTATAAGTTTTATTTTGTCGACCTTTGCACCATTGGATCTGAAAAATTTATGGGAATGGCTACACGCACCGGCTGTTTTACTCGCGCGCACAATCGATATACCATTTATTTACAAGTTTGCCACTCAGAGTTACTCACTGCGCATAACCGTTCGAAAATGACGAATATATACTGGTTGTGCGCGGTGAGTAAAACGCACGACTGCCGGCGGGTGGCGACGGCGCCTCATCCGCCGATCTCCCCAGCCCAACTCCCCTCCGCCGCCCCTCTTCGTCTTCTCCAGCCCCCTCCTCCACCCCATCCATCGACCTCCCCAGACCCTCCACTGGCCCCTCTCCCTCTGTCGGCCATCTTCATCTTCCACCTCCCCCTCCGTCGCCCCGCCCCCTCCCCAGCTCCCTCTGACGAACTCTCCAGCCCCAGCCACCTCCCTTGCCACATCCATCAATAACACAGCCCCTCCCCGTCCCATCATTCGACTTCCCACACCCCATCGTCAATTCCAAACCCTAAAAACACGTCGACAGGGCGGAGGACGTGACGAAGGTAAAAAAGGTTTAAATTTTGAATAACAACTTGTAAATAGTGGTTGTGCGCGCTGAGCAAAACTGGTCGTGCACAAAGCAATTCCCAAATTTTATTGGTTCTTACAATCAAAATAGACACATTTTTTGTTTACAACATGGTTACTTCGCTGGCGTAGTATTTGAGTACGTTTCTTTTTATAACAGTTAATTTGTTATCTTTTATACTTTGCATTTGTGCGGTTGATGGAGAAAGCGATTTGTTTAAAAATAAAATGGTTTTATGTGAAAATTGAATTTATTATAAAAATTTGTTTTCTTTAAAAGATTTTTGGTTCTTAGTTCATCTAGTTGATCGAAGGGAGAATGTGGAGAATTTTACTCCATTTTAACAATAACATGATCGAGAGAATCTTTTGTTTGAATGAATTTAGGATGTTCTTGAAGGAAGCTTACCATTTTTAAACTTTAACATTTTCTTTTATCTGGCATTATGACGGAGTTACGTTGGGGTATTAATTAGTTTAATTTTAACTTTTTTATATACTTCTGTCATTTCATATGGATGCCTTTTCTCTTCTTTGATTGGGTTAGGGGGATTGTTGACCTTGGGAATGATTGGTAAGAAAGTCAATTTCATTTACAGGTTAAGTCGATACATTTTTTCTACATGGATTTCAAAGAAAAGTGGGAATATATACATATTGGCTTGTTAGTCTTCTACTTAGTTAAAGTCAGATATTTTGCCCTCCCTTTGCGGTGAGAAATTGAGCTTCTTCCCTTCCGTATTTAGCATTTTTGGTGGCCTTTGCGCATTAGTTTAGATTGTATGGGTTAGTGCTTGACTTTTGTAATTTGTTGAAAGGTATGAAATCTCAATTTTGATTTCAGTATCAACCAATTGTTTGTAGTATTAGCTGATTGGATGGAATTATTGGGTAATAAGTACACAAGTGTTGAACTTTAGGTATCAGTTGGCTTATCTCCGTTTAGATGTCAGTTGTGGATAGAGCTTCATCTTCAATTAAGAGTTATTCTATCGATCGATGAACTATCTCTATCATCTAGGATACTAACCTCTGTTTCTCTAGCTCCATTAATGTACCATATTTCTAAAAGATGTTATCTAAAGCAACCATCTTTAACTTTAATTTATCTTTTCTTTTCAAATTTTGTTGTTTTAGCTTCATATAATAACATGTGTCAACCAGTAATATTTGAAAGCATGGATAAATGCATCGGTAGAAACCTATAGGTCGACCGTTCTGTATCAGTATCGATGGGTACCTATACGAAACATGGGCAATGTATCGGTTTCGGCCGGAACATTGCCGTTCCAGTGAAACCAATAGAAACCATGGTTTGAGGTTTCGGCCGATACCTCTGCGTATCGTCCGTATCGTATCGGTATCAGTGGGTAACAAGACCGAAACTATGGGTTAGTTTCAGTATCGGCCGATACTGAACGATACCGTTCAGTTTCGGCCGATACTGAACGATACCGTTCAGTTTCGGCCGATACCGACCGAAACTAACTGACACCGTTCAGTTTCGGCCGATACCGGCCAAAACAGACCGATACCATTTAACATCGGTCGAAGACGGGGGAAGAAGAATGTGTAATTAAATAAAAATTCTCTAAAAATCCCAAAAAATTTGTAAATCAATAGGTTGCAAAGAAAGCTCGGTTAAAAGAGAGTAGAACCACTAGGGTTTCGGCTTGAAAATGATGAAGAATTAGACGAAGAAGAGGCAAAACCAAGAAAAAATTGCAGAAAAAAGAAGAAAAAGAAAAAAAAGGAAGATGAAAAAATTGAACTCACCGCAACGCGTTGTAGCCTCGCCGACCACTCCTCATGCCTCGCCACCCTCACCTCGACCATCTAGCGTGAGAGAGACAGAGAGCAAAGAGAGAGAGGCCCGAGTCGCCTTTAAGGAGATGCTGCGTTTTTTTAAAATACAAACTTGTAAATAAGTGGTATGTGCATAGAGTAAAACAGGCGATGCACATAGCAAGCAGATTTTTTGTGGCAACCATGTAAATAAGCGGTATGTGCGCAAAGCAAAATGGTGGGTGCGCAAAGCAACACCTAGCGATTTTTTTGGCAAACTTGTAAATAAGTGGTTTGTGCGCAAGGTAAAACGGTGGGTGCGCAAGGCAAGCTTTAGGATCTATTCATTTATCTAATATTTAGTATTTAAGTACCAAACTTTAGGTATTTAGTATTTGATATGATTACGAACTCAAATTTAGTTTATCTATTTAGTATTTAGTATTTGATAGTATATGATTAATATTTTACTTTGTTAAGTATTTAATAGTATTTGATAGGTTTAGATTTAAGAATCTCCAAAACCATCACCGTGTGTATATAGTATATACGTATTTAAAGTATCTCCGAAACCGAAACCGATACCCGAAACGAAACTGCCGAAACTAGCGATACAGACGAAACCGAAACTTGCTTCCGAAACCGCTGAAACGTACGATACCGATACCGAAACCTAAATTTTGGAAAGAACGATACCGAGACCGAAACCGAGACCTAAAACCTTAATAGAAACAAAAAGGAAAAAAATGAAGAGAGAGAATGAAGAACAAGAAAAGAAAAATATACTGAAGAAGTAAAAAAATGTAGAGAGCGAGAGGAGGAAGAACAAGAAAAGAAGAAGAAGCTCCACAGTTTAAAACATAAAAAGGAGGAGGAGGAGGAGCTCCAAAGTTTATAAACATCAAAAATAAAAGAAGAGGCAGAGGAAGAAGAGTGTGAGAACATACATGGCTTCGTCGGAGGAGCTCCAAAGTTTAAAAACATCAAAATAAAAGAAGAGGCAGAGGAAGAAGAGTGAGAGAACATAAATGGATTCGTCTCCCGCCGCCTCCCATCACCTCATAAGGAAAATGATGAGTCACAGTTCATCAATTAGGGCCGGCTCTGTGCAGCAGCTAGCAGCTGACTTACATTACACATTTATACAAGTTACCAACATTTATTTACAAGTTTTCCCCCGACATATATTTACAATTTTGACATCGATAGTTGTTATGTTCAGCAAATTACTTGTAAAAAAGTAATTGATTGATTGATTTACAAACTTTGTAAATAAAACTTATAAAAGTAATTGATTTAAGTTTGTCACCAACAGTTTTAAATAAATCTTAGATATACTTGTAAACAAAAGTAATTACTATTCTAAATTTTCTACACAGCTTCTAAATTTGCTGCACACACAATTACGTACACAACTTACAATTATAGCTTATAAATATAGCTTACAAATATTGTTAGTTATGGGCAAAACCAATACTAAAATCGAAACCACCGAAACGGACGAAACCTAAAATTTCCAGAAGACCGAAACCGAAACCGAAACCGAGATCTCAAACCTTGTTTCAAAGTTTTTGTTGGCATATATGCCCAATGAAACTTCAAGATACTGTCCAGTCCCAATACTGTTTTGTAATATCACCTAAGATTTGACCCAAAATTGCCAATATGCATCAGTATCAACCAACCAATTTTTTGAACCTTGATTTTAACTTTAATGAGATTCTTTCAACTATTAGATGGAACAAGTCAAAATTTCAACTTTTGATGCTTTCAAACCATTGGTTTTCTTTTGGATTAGTTGTTAGTTAATATCAATGGTCTTAGATAATTTCGGGTAGGATAGATTGTATCAATATGCTTGAAATTTGATACTATATGAGTGATGAATATCGGTATTGAACGATTTTGCATACCATGTTTGTTCCATTTCTCTCATGGGATATGATGACTCATTTCTTTTCTGTTTTATCTTTTGCCATCTGTTTAGTAAGTTCAGAATATTCTGTGATTAGGTTGGTATCATGTATTTGATGCTTATTCCGTAGTCCGTACTAGTAGGCACTACAAATTTCAGTTTCTTGATGCGTGAAACTCTCAAATTACAATTGAGCGAAACTTAATAACAATTCATGGATTCCTTAAATCCTCAGATCAAGATGATGTCAACTCCCCTCAATCCCATTTTATTGTCGGCATCTGATCCTTGGAAAGGATTTTCATGTCAATTAAATGTCTAAATCAGTTTTGTTATACTATAAATTGATTGGGTTATGTTGATTTTAAACAATAGATGTATACAACACTGATGCTGTATACATGCACATTTGCATTCATACATTTAAATTTTGCTTGCTTCTGTGCCAGACTTTTGTAAGATCCCCATGTTATATGTTTCTGCACATTTTAATGCTGATTTTTATCCTATTTTCCCCGAGGAGCTCCAACAGGACTAGTTCAGATTTCATGTTGCGAACATGCCAATGAGGTGGCTGATGCAATTTACATGAGAATGCAGGCAGTTATTACTTGCATGTTGGGCATTATATGATTCCTAGAATTCCTAGTTTAGCATCTCCAAATAACTCGACTGAACATAGCTTTGATGGGCTTTCCTTTCTCTGCCTCCCCCTTTTTTGAATCATATACTCTTCGTTTTACAGCACACAACACTGAATTGAACATGGTTTTGTCAACTTATTATTATATTCAGTGTTATAAAAATCGGCCTGGGCGGCCGCCTAGGCGGCCAGTAAACGCTCCGAGTATGGCCTGGGCGGTCAATTTGGGCGTTTTTGTGATTAATCGGCCGCCTAAGCGTTTTCGGCGGTGTCTGGGCGGTTCCTGGGCGGTTCCTAGGCAGTTCCTGGGTGATTCGTAGGCGGTTCCTGGGCAGTGTCTGGGCGTTTTTGGTAAATGGCTTAATTGCACAAGAGTATCTTTTAAATTTTATTTTATTGCACACAAATACTCTAAAGTAGGTAAATTGGATTTGATTTAGTATGTATTAAATATTTGATGTATTTTAAATAATATATATATATATATTTATATATAAACATAAATATATTATATAAAATAAATAAAATAATTAAAAAATGCAAATCCGCCTAGGCCGATTAATCCCCGATTAATCCCCGATTAGTGCTCTGGGCGCTAAGCGCTAGTAATCCGAACGCCTAGCGCCTAGCGTTTTTACAACCTTGATTATATTTTGTTTCTTTGATCAGTTTCTGCTCACTGAAATAAAACTAAGCAATGCACCTCCGTGCAGATAAGCAAACAAAACTAAATATACCATTTTCACAAGTATACTTGATTTGGCTTTAATCCACACCAGTGATATCTGAATGTAACTCCACAATCTGAAAGCTTTGTGCTAAAGTCTTCTCTTTCTCATAGGTCGCTTGTTTAGGATTGGCGCCATCTACACCAAGTGCTTAAAGGGTTGACCTCGGCTTGATAGCATGCTAAATGACCTTGGCTAATATTTTGAAGCTATTGACTTCCTATCATGCTTTACCGATTCTAGTTTAATGGGAAAATAAAGCTTGGGTGATATGACGATGATGCTATTATGAGAAGATGACCATTTAGGGTGCCAATGGGCAACTGGTACATAATGTATCGTCTCCTTAACTACATCTGCTTATATCAATGATTGTTATCTGGCTTCACTTGCTTCCTTTTTAGTCTAATAATATTTTCTGAATATTTCTGCATGATTTTGTTTTAACTTTTTACTCTTCTGACCAAGTATATGCTTATATATAAATTTAGGGGGATGATTGATGACACTCAGGGAAAAAGGTCCTTTGCTGTAGTCATAAGCATGAAAGATGGATAATTAAATAAGAACACACCAATGGGACCGATCCCATTTTACGGCAAATGTGCTTTCATTTGACTCGTTGGCCAATAAAAAACAAACAAGAGTCACATGAAAGGAAGAGAGAGAATGATTATTCGTCTTGCTATATCTTATAAGGACTGTGTTTTGTTGGGCCCTTTGTTTTATACCACAGCTTCAACATGAAATCAGTTTTGTGTAGCATATCTGATGGGATACATGTTGGAGATCGAGTATCGCCCAGGATTAGACAACAAGGTAGCCGATACACTTTCACGGCGGGAGGATGACGTACAGTTGGCAGCATTGTCAGTTTCGATGCTACAGGATTGGGAGCTGTTGCAGTAGGAGGTTGAGCATGATAAGGAGTTAGCGGGCACACGTACAACGCTTTTACAGGGGTCTTCAGAGCATCCATGCTATGCTATTCAGGACGACCGACTATTATATTGGGGGCGCTAGGCACTACCGAGGACCTCTAGACACATTATACTTCAGGAGTTTCACAGCAATGCAGTGGGAGGGTGACATTCTGGGGTCCTCAAGACCTACCAGAGACTGGTGAGGGAGGTCTACTGTAAGGGGATGACGAAAGATGTTTCGAGGATGGTTGCAAAGTGTGACGTTTGCCAGCGTCATAAGTACCAGGCGATGGCTCCTGGAGGTTGCTTCAACCATTATCCTTACCAGAGCGGGTCTGGGAGGATCTCTCCATGGATTTTATTGATGTGTTGCCAAAGTTAGGGGGTACACAGTCATATTTGTTGTGGTAAGACCGCCTCAGCAACACGACGAAGCCCTAGTACAAATCATATTCCAACTTGGTGAGATCTCGGCGCAATTGAAAGGAGGGAACGTGAACCCTAAAACAACGATAAAGGAGCCACCTTTGGACAAGGGGAAGCACATGGCGAAGGAATCGGAAGATTGGAGGTTCGAGGATAGTGGATTGGAGGTGGAGGAACATCCCAGGAGGTTGACGGCCCCAGTAGGGACCCCCGGCGCTGCAACACCAAGTAGGAGGGCCGGTGGCAACAACCCAGGAAGCCGCCGGTCCCCATGGGCCTCGGCAGGCCCTTGGGCCCCTCCCATGGGGCCCTGGGGCTCCGAGAAGCAGCAGCAGGCCCTAGCGGGCCCTGCCAAGCAACGGTAGGGCCGCTAGGGCTCCGACAACCACCGGCAGGGCTCGGCGGCCCCCTTTCAGGGCCGTCGAGGCCTCGCCGACTAGAGAGCAGCTCCATGGGGGTTTGGTGCATGGCAGGATGGGTTTCAGTCTTGCGGTGACTATCAGCCCTATTTGAAGGACCCAGCGCGAGGTTTCGACGATGGATTTGACCCGGGAGTTTTTCAAGAGTATGTGGATGATGGAGAAGGTTTCGGGACCCACCTGACGCTCGGTATGGTAATGACAGATGGCAACCTCCACCCCACACCCATGACGGATGCCCTGGAGACTTTGGGGGAGGTTACAGAGGCTTCTAGGAGGAGCACGAGGACAGGTTTGGAGGAGACGGTAGGGGATGACATGGATGTCGAGGTGGAGGCACACGAGGGGGTCACGGTTTCCATGATGGATGCCAACGTGGGGGTTATGAGCGGCACCATGAGAGGTGGCAGCACTACCACCAGCCTAGACACGACGGAGGACGAGGAGACCAGGTGACATTCAATATGGACAGGCTACGGAAGCTGAAGATGCATGTCTTCGAGGGAGATGATCCAGTTGTTGGATCCTGTGGATGGCAAACAACACTAGAAGGGGGGTTGAATAGTGTCGGGGAAAAAAACTTTTCACAAATGAATACCACAAAATGACTTTCATTCCAATGTTGCCTAAGGAACCAAGTGGAGTGATCTACGCTTCGTCCTTAATCAACACGATTGATCTTCAAATATAAAAAAGATAATATATAAACAATAAAGATCAAATGAGTAAAGATAATAGAATAGATCTCACAGCGGAATATAAACTTGCAATACTGAATTTAATTAGCAAGAGTAAATTAACATGATTGCAAATGACATATAACAAAAATGAACTTGTTAGTGTAAAGTAAATGTCAATTGCAAACACAGATTTTTATCCTGGTTCCCCACAACATGGGTACGTCCAGTCCCCGAAACTCTTGTCGGGCTTTAATCCATTATTATCGGTAAATAGTACAAACCACCTCCCACCAAGAGGATTTACAACCACCTTGCCTGTAATAAGGATTTTCAACCACCTAGACTTGTCTAGGATTTTCACTTGCCTCACAACCCGAGGACTTTTCTTTGCCTCATAACCTGAGGACTTTTAACACCCTTATCACCAAGGGACTACAAGTAAAATCAAATCCAATATACCACAATGAATTGGTGGAGATTGGTTTTTACAGCCAATAATTCTATAGTCAAGATTAAATTTGCAATTGTGCTTAACGTGGCTAAAAGAATTTAAATCGTTTGTAGATCACACAGAGATTATGAGTTTATTCAATGTGATCTAGAATCTAGATGTGTTCTTAGATCACACAAAGAATATGAAATTATTCAATGTGATCTAAAATCTAGATGTTTCAAAAATCCTTTAAGAATATGAAAAATCAAAGAGAAGGATTTTGAAAACCAATTTGCAATAACCAAAAAATAATAATGATCTAAAAAGAATTATAAAAGAATATAAGCAATAAGATCAGAAATTGAAAAACCGTTTTGGCTATGAAGAACTTTGAGAGCAATGAGAACAATGAGATCTTTTGAGAGAATAAGAATTTTGCTCAAGAATAAATTGGCGAGGAAAATGTTCTCATAGGGTCTCTATTCATAGAGCCAAATGAGAATTCAAAATGATTCAAATCAAGTTTGACTTCAGCCCAAAAATCAAGCAATGAATAAATGAGAGAGTGAATCAAGGAATTCTGGTCGCACAGCTAGTAGTCGACTCCCTACCTTTGGTAGTCGACTCCCAGAGTGTTTCTGAGAAAATCTGTTACAACTGGTAGTCGACTCCCTAACTATGGTAGCCGATTACCAGAGTATCTTTTCAGGGAGAAGACAGAAATCCGTGTAGTGAACTACTGGGTGTTTGTAGTTGACTACAAGTTGAAACTTAGCTTCTATGAAAAGTATGCTCTCAAATAAGTTTTAAAACATGTTTAAAACTTTTTAGAAAATCATTTTGTGTGTGTGCCTATTCTTTCTTGCCTTTGACATAATCCTAAGAAAATGAAAAACAACTCACACTAGACTCTATGAAGAACTTGAAGCTATGGTTGAGCTTGAGCTAGTTGCATAGGCTTCACTTGAGTTTGAGCTACTCTTTAGCTTGAGCTTGAGCACATTCTTTGAGCTTCATCTGCGAGCTCCTCTTGTGCTAAAGCTTTAGAATGTAGACGTGTAATGTGTAGCTCAATACATCTTCATCTTCTATGTGTGTAGTTATATTTCTTCTTCTCGGAGTATGTTTCGAGCTTCAATTAGCTTATTGCACAACCTACACACTTAAGTAGTATGATTAGTAATTTAACAACATTTGGTGTGATCATAATCAAAACAAACCACTTGGGGTGGGACAAGATTCCCATCACTTTCCCACTTTTTGATGATGACACCCAAATGAATAACATATGAATAATATGATTACAAAAACTATGAGTAAGTGTACTTACCCCCCTGCTTAGATGCGGTTATTATTCATTCATGTTTTTGCTTGCTTGTTTCACTTTTTCTCCCCCTTGTCATCAAAAAAAATATAATAGTATACATACCAAGTGAAGAAAAAATTTCATAGGCTCCTCCTCAAAGTTTGCATCATTGCAGTTGGGTCTCCCCCTTAATGTATGCATGGATTTAGAGATTCATTGGGAGCTCTTCTACTAATCCCGTATAGTTTTGGTACCTAAAAATCAAACAAATAATTTTGGTACCATTTCTTTGTGGGTCCGTGGGATTAGTCATACATAATAATGTAATCATCAACCAAGAGGGAACCAAACCCATTTGGGTTGAGATTTCCCATAAATAAATCTATAATCTCTACAAAAATGAACATTGTTCATAAAACTAGAAATGTAATTGTCTTTCATTTGGACGGTCCCAATTTTGGGAATCCAAACTTTGACATATCCATTTTCAGTTTTAGGAGCTCTAGCTTAATGATGAGGGATCCTAGCATTTTCATTGGTCATATTGTAACTTAAGCAATGTTTGCTAGATTGGGGTTTTTGTGATCTAATCAAGCTATCTAATTTTTCTTTACCTTTATTGAACCTAGCAACATTATTAATCAAGTCCTCATGCTTTACCTTAATGGTGGTCATATTCTTTTCTAAGTCTCTAAACCTATTTTCTAGGTCTTCGAGTTCTACATTGAGCAAACTATTCTTTTCAATTAAATCTTTATTGTTGTTAATCAATTTTAGGTTCTCTTCCTTAATCTTTTCTAGCTCTTGATTAGTAGAATTAGAACCACAAGATTTATGCATCTTTTTTAGAGTTAAAAGCTCTTTTAGTGGGACCTCATATATAATGCATAAATTTTATGAAATTCCTCCTCATAATCAAGTTCCTCATCATCGCTACTATCGCTATCACTAGAGTTATGGTAGGAATTTATCTTGGGGTCTTCCCGTGCCATGAAACACATGTAGTTCCGCTTGTTCCTTTTGCTTACTTTTCCTTCTTTTTCGGATGATGATGAGCTATCGGAATCCTCTTCATCATCGCTTCTATCCTAAGCCCCAAAAGCTTTTCTATTTGACCTTTTTCCTTTGTATGACTTCGTTCTCTTATCTCTGATTTTCTTTAGAGGACACTCATTCTTCATGTGGCATGGCTTATTACATTCATAACAAATAACATCATTAGTGGTATTGAACTTACGGTTGTAGAACATACATGCTTTTATGATTTTCTTGAATCCTTTGGAGATGAGTTCCATTTGTTTCTCCATCTCATCTTTAACTTCATTATCGGACTCATCTGTATCCGATGTTGCTTTGAATGCAAGGTTCTTCTTCTTTTCACCGTGTTCCTTGGTCTTTCGCTCCTCCAGTTGGAGTTCATACGCCATTAGATTGCCGATGAGCTCTAAGGTTAGCTTTGAAGTGTCGTTGCCTTCTTCAATGGCCGAAGCTTTGGATTTCCATTTGGGAGTGAGGGATCTAAGGATCTTGCATACGTGATCCTCTTGTATGTACTTCTTTCCCAATCCCGCACGTGTGTTGATGATCTCCGTAAATCTCGTGTACATCTCCGTTATGTTCTCGTCTTTCTCCATCATAAATTTTTCATACCTGCCAGCATAAAGAGAAGATTTTGACGATTTAACTTTTTGGTTACCTTCATGTGTTACCTCAAGGAGTTTCCATATTTGGTGCGCAGAGGTAGCCATGGAGATGCGGTTGTACTCCGTTGTGTCAAGGCTGCAATATAGAGTGGACACCGCCTTGGCATTTAGAGACACTTTGTCCTTCTCCGTCTTGGTCCACTTTTCTTCCTCAAGAGTGGGTTCTTCATAAGGATTCTCCACTATCTTCCATAGATCATAGGAGATAGAGAGCAGGTACATTCGCATCCGATTCTTCCAAGATCCATAATTTGATCCGTTGAGAAGTGGTGGTCTGGTGGAAGATTGTCCTTCGGGGAAATGATTAGTTGACGCCATCTATAACCTCGCTCTGATACCAAGTGTTGGATCCTGTGGATGGCAAACAATACTAGAAGGGGGGTTGAATAGTGTTGTGGAAAAAAACTTTTCACAAATGAATACCACAAAAATAACTTTCCTTCCAATGTTGCCTAAGGAACCAAGTAGAGTGATCTACGCTTGGTCCTTAATTAACACAATTGATCTTCAAATATAAATAAGATAGTATATAAACAATAAACATCAAAGGAGTAAAGATAATAGAATAGATCTCACAACGGAATATAAACTTGCAATAGCCAAAAAATAATAATGATCTTAAAAAGAATTATAAAATGATATACGCAATAAGATCAGAAATTGAAAAACCGTTTTGGCTATGAACTTTGAGAGCAATGAGAACAATGAGATCTTTTGAGAGATTAATAATTTTGCTCAAGAATAAATTGGTGAGGAAAATGTTCCCATAGGGTCTCTATTTATAGAGCCAAAGGAGAATTCAAAATGATTCAAATCAAGTTTGACTTCAGCCCAAAAATCAAGCAATGAATAAATGAGAGAGTGAATCAAGGAATTCTGGTCGCACAGCTGGTAGTCAACTCCCTACCTTTGGTAGTCGACTCTCAGAGTGTTTCTGAGAAAATCTACTACAACTGGTAGTCGACTCCCTAACTTTGGTAGCCGACTACCAGAGTATCTTTTCAGGGAGAAGACAGAAATCAGTGTAGTGAACTACTGTGTGTTTGTAGTTGACAACAAGTTGAAACTTAGCTTCTATGAAAAGTATGCTCTCAATAAGTTTTAAAACAAGTTTAAAAACTTTTTAGAAAATCATTTTGTTTGTGTGCATATTCTTTCTTGGCTTTGACATAATCCTAAGAAAATGAAAAACAACTCACACACTAGACTCTATGAAGAACTTGAAGCTATGGTTGAGCTTGAGCTAGTTGCATAGGCTTCACTTGAGTTTAAGCTACTCTTTAGCTTGAGCTTGAGCACATTCTTTGAGCTTCATCTTCGAGCTCCTCTTGTGCTAAAGCTTTAGAATGTAGATGTGGAATGTTGGCTCAATCCATCTTCTTCTATGTGTGTAGTTATAGTTCTTCTTCTCGGAGTATGTTTCGAGCTTTAATTAGCTTATTGCACAACCTACACACTTAAGTAGTATGATTAGTAATTTAACAACATTTGGTGTGACCATCATCAAAACAAACCACTTGGGGTGGGACTATATTCCCATCACCAGTGTCGTGGATCTACATGACAGAGAGGTTTTTAGGGTCTCCCGCATGACAGTGGAGTAGAAGCTGGAGGCATCGACAATTTGTCTGGATGGAAAGGTACTCGCTTGGTTCCAGTGGAAGGATACGAGGCATCCTTTTCGCTCGTGGGAGGAGATCATGGACCAGATGTTGGAGAGGTTTAGAGATCCCCATTTGGAAAATGTGAGGGAGCAGCTGCTGTCACTCAGGCAATATGGCACAGTAAGGGATTATCCGGAGAGGTTTGAGGCCCTATCAGGACAGGTGTACGTGGTGTCTGACGAGATGATGGAGAGCACCTTCATAAAAGGGCTGAAGGCCATTATTCAAATAGTGGTCCACATGCAGAAGTCTCAGAGCCCGATGGAGGCCATGGAGTACGCCCAGATGGCTGATGACTGACAGTTTGAGGAGAGGAAAGCGAGGGATGGTTGGAGTGGGCCAGCTTCCCGTAGCCAGTCATCGATAGGATGGCAGCAGAGGGCCACTACAAGAGCGGATCCTGTCACCAAGGAGAAGGGTGGGGAGAAGAGTAGTACACCACTGACTGGGAGGCAGTTCAAGAGGATGACTGACGCGGAGATAAGGGAGAAGCATCAGAAGGATCTATGTTTCAGGTGCGATGAGCAGTTTACGGCAGACCACAGGTGCGCGGGGCGCAAACTTCAGGTGCTGCTACTTGAGGATGAGGACGACGAGGCTGATGTGGAGGATGAGAACACTGAGGTGGAGGAGGAGTCCGAGTATCATCAACTAGATGCGGCAGAGGTTTCCCTCAACTCCGTGGTAGGGTTCATACCGAACCATACCATGAAGTTGAGGGGGCATATCGGCGACCAGGAGGTGACAATGCTTATTGATAGTGGTGCGACCCACAATTTCATTTCCAGTAGAGTGGTGGCCCAGCAGGAGCTCCAGCTAACAGACAATGACAGTTTCAGTGTTATGATGGGGAACATGGAAGAAGGAGAGCAGCCGTCGTGTCTGTAGATGGCTGGTGCTGACACTACAAGGGGTGCATGTGATAGCTGACTTCCTGCCTCAGGAGTACAGATGTCATCCTATGCATGACTTGGTTACAGATGCTGGAGGAGATGACTGTGAATTGGAGCTGCTCAGGATGGAGTTCCAGGAGGATGCGAGAGCGTGTGGTCCTACAGGGGGACCCAGCCTATGTAGAGTATTGGTCTTGCTGAAGACCATAATGAGGACCATCCAGGCGGAGGGGGGTGGATACTTGGGGGAGTAATATGCGTTGGCAGGAGAGGGTGGCGCTGAGGCCAGAGGGGAGGATCTCATTCCAAGAGAGATACAACAACTGTTGGAGCAATTCGAGGTCTTTCAGGAGCCACGAGGCCTTCCACCGCAGAGGGATCACGAGCATGCCATAATTCTGCGGGAGTGCGTGTCCCCCATCAGTGTGAGGCCATACCGCTACCCACAGGCACAGAAGGACGAAATTGAAAGGATGGTGTCTAAGATGGTGCAAGCTGGTGTTATCCAACCCAGTACAAGCCCTTTTTACAGTCCTGTGTTGCTAGTGAAGAAGAAGGATGTGAGTTGGCGTTTCTGCGTAGACTACATGGCATTAAATAAGGAGGCAGTGCCATATAATTTCCCAATACCAGTGATCGATGAGCTTTTGGATGAGTTGCGCGAGGCAACCATATTCGCAAATATAGATCTTAAATCAGGCCACCACCAGATCAGGATGCATGGAGAGGATGTGCCCATGACTGCGTTCAGGACGCATGAGGGCCATTGTGAGTTTTAGTCATGTCCTTTGGCTTGACTAACGCACTTGCTACTTTCCAGGCTCTTATGAACAAGGTATTCCGTCCTTACCTTCGACGATTTGTAGTAGTATTTTTCGATGATATCTTGGTATACAGCCGTTCCTTGGAGGAGCACTTGGACCCCCGGCAGGTTGTTTTTCAGGAGTTGCGGTACCATTAGCTGTTTGCACACAGGAAAAAATGCTTATTTGGACAGCCACGGGTGGAGTACTTGGGTCATATGGGGTTTTCAGATGGGGTGGCAGTTGATAGAGTAAAGATTGCGGCGATGCTGGACTGGCCGTGCCCACCACTTTCAGGGGCTGAGGGGATTTCTGGGTCTGACGGGATATTATCTCAGATTTGTGCGGGCTATGGTACGATTGCCTGACCACTCACGGAACTACTCAAGAAGGATTAGTTCATTTGGAGTGAGGAGACGTCGACTGCTTTTGAGGCCTTGAAGAATGCCATGAATACCGTGCCAGTCCTGGCGTTACCTGACTTTTCCAGACCATTCATTGTGGAGGCAGACTCTTCGAGACACAGATTGGTGGCAGTTTTGATGCATGATCATCGGCTCATAGCATATTACAATCAGGTGTTGGCAGCTAGAGCTAGACTGCGGTCGGTCTACGAGAGGGAGCTGATGGCCATTGTCCTCTCCATTTAGAAATGGAGGACATATTTGTTGGGGAGGAGTTTCTTGGTGCACATTGATCAGAGGAGTCTCAAATACCTTTTAGAGCAGCGCATGGTATCAGAGGAGCATCAAAGGTGACCGCGGAAACTAATGGGATACATGTTTGAGATCGAGTATCACCCAGGATTAGAGAACAAGGCATCCGACGCACTTTTACGACGTGAGGACTTATAGTTGGCAACATTGTCAGTTTCGGTGCTACATGATTGAGAGCCGTTGCAACATGAGGTTGAACAGGATCAGGAGTTGGCAAGCGTATGTGCAGTGCTTTTGCAGGGGTCTTCAGAGCATCCAGGCAATGCTATCCAAGACGGACGACTATTATATTGAGGGCGCTTGGCACTACCGATGACCTCTAGACACATTCCTGCCATACTCCAGGAGTTTCACAGCAGTGCAGTGATGGTGACATTCTGGGGTTCTCAAGACCTACTAGAGACTAGTGAGGGAGGTCTATTGGAAGGGGATGAAGAAAGATGTCTCGAGGATGGTTGCAGAGTGTGACGTTTACCTGCGTCACAAGTTCCCGGCGATGGCTCCTGGGAGTTGCTTCAACCATCATCCTTGCCATAACAGGTCTGAGAGGATCTCTCCATGGATTTTATTGATGGGTTGCCAAAGTCAGGGGGTACACAGTCATATTTGTTATGGTCGACCGCCTTAGCAAGTATGTACACCATATACCACTTCGGCATCCTTACAACACAGTGTCGGTGGCAGAGGTATTTCTGAGGGAGGTTGTTCGCTTGCATGGGCCGTGTAAGTCCATTGTCTCGGACATGGACAAATTTTCTTGAGCAGATTCTGTCAGGAGCTTTTCAGGATGCAGGGTACAGTGTTGAGACGGAGCACAGCCTATCACCTCCAAACGGACGGCCAGACTGAGGTCGTCAATATGAGTATTGATACGTACCTGATGTGCTTTATTTCAGAGAGCTCCAAAGAGTGGGCCCGTTGGCTAGCATGTGTGGAATATTGGTACAATACGTCATATCACACCACAGCCCAAACGACACCTTTCAAGATTCTATATGGCCGTAATCCTCCACATTTATTGCATTATAGGCAGGAGACAACACCCGTATCAGATGTGGAGCAGTACTTGGCTGAGAGGGACCGGATTTTGGAGGAGCTGAAGCTCCATCTGACTAGAGCTTAGCAGCTTATGAAGACAATGGCTGAGTTTCACCACAGAGACGTGCAGTTTATGCCGGGTGACATGGTGTACTTAAAGCTGAGATCCTACAAGCCGAGATCCTTGGCTCACAGGAGGAATGAGAAGTTGGCCCCTCGATACTTTGGACCTTACGAGGTCGAGGCCAGAGTGAGACCTGTTGCTTACAGATTGAGGTTACCCCATGATCGGTTATTCATCCGGTGTTCCATGTGTCTCAGCTGCGCCATGCTATTGGAGACCACACCCCGTCGCCATCACTTCGTAGACGTTGGTAGATGATATGGAGGTGATATTGAAGCCTAAGGAGCTGAAGGGGTACACAGAGGGAGCACTGGAGAACGGGAGGTTCTGTTGCAGTGGAAGGGCTTGCCAGAGCATGAGAGCACTCGGGAGTCCCTGGACGTTATGCCACAATAATTTTCTAACTTCCACTTTGAGGACAAAGTGGCTCTTTGGGGATGGAGTAGTGAGGGGCTCCTGGTGTATCGCCGGCACACCAAAGGAGGAGGGGGCGCACAAAAGGGGAGGCCGGCCCATGCCAAATACTAAAAGGGGAGTTTTCGCAATTACTTAACTCTCTTTTCTAATTATTCTTTATTATAATGGCAAACTTGTAATTAGGTTAGATGTGGGTTATTATTTATGCTAGGGTTAGCCTCCAGCCATGGGAAGGCTTGATTATTGATTTTTGTGTGGGTATTCTAGGGAAGAGTGCGGACGTCCTCTTTATTGGCATCTTGGTAGGGTGGTTGCACCTAATAATTGTAGCCAAAAGTTAATCTTTTTATTGCTATTTCATCAATAAATTTTCAGATTTGTTTCGGATCTATCAATATCTTGTATGTTGCTCTGTGCAACACTGTTTCTTGTTCTAGGAGATTTACATGGTCTCTCCAGGTTGAATAACAACTCTATAGCATATATTGTTGGCTTTACAACTAGCCAACTTGCATATTAGATTGCTCATTTTAGCTTATTTCAATCTTCTTGGTGGATAAATTTGTGTAATTAATAGAGATCTATGTCTCATCACATTGAATGATATACTCCTGTTTATTAGGATCAGAGCAAAAGAATATATTTGAAAAGACAGAAAAAGTATGAATGTTAAAAAATTCAGATAGTTTGTAACTCGTATTTAAATCAGTTTTCTTTTAAAATGAATGGATACTAAAACACTATATACATGCCAACTTTGTATGTTAATCACAAGGTTTGAGGTTTTAGCCGATACCATTGGGTATCGGCCGTATCGTTTCAGTATCGGTGGGTAACGAGACTGAAATTAGGGGTCAGTTTCGGTATCGGACGATACTGAAAGGTATCGGTCAGTTTCGGCCGATACCAATCGATACCGACCGATACCGTTCAGTATCGGTCGAAGATGGAGAAAAAAGAATGTGTAATTAAATAAAAATTCTCAAAAAACCCTAAAATTGAGATATTGACATGCTATTCACACCCTACATTTGTCTAAACATATTACGCATTATTTACAAGTTTGCCATATTGTAACTAACGAGAGAGTGTTTTTAGCTAAATGATTAACGTGAATAGCATATTTTTAACTAATATTGTTCATAATTATGTTATAAGTTACAAATTATCTTTATTAGTTTGCCATTATCTTATTAGTAGCAACTTTTAACTAATATTGTTAGTTACATATAAGTTGCATAACTTTTAACTAAAATTTTTTAACCCAGTCAAAATCTTTCCCTCCAAAAAAATTTGCAGCCTCTTCAAAATCATCCAAACAAAGTTTAAAGCCACCTCCCAACAAAAAAGTTTAACCATATTCAACCTAAAATTTAGTTTTCACAGAGAATTTAGTTCCTCCCAAAAATTTTAGTTCACCTCAAAATTTAAATTTTAGTTCTCTTTAGATTTAGTTCTCATTAAATTAAAATTTAGTTTCTCCCAGAGAATTTAGGTCTCTTAAAAATTTTAGTTACCCTCAAAATTTAAAATTTTAGTTTCTCCAAAAATTTAGTTCCGTTCAGATTTAGATTCTTCTGAAATTTTAGGATTTCCTCCTCCAGATTTCACAAACTCTGATCGTATCTATTGATTCATCAAGATTCAATCTCAATTGTCCTTCTACCTACCCTTTTGTCTTAGTCAGCAACTCCGTTCATAAACATCCATCAATTGTATAATATATGTAACAAAAAGCAATTTCTCGTATTGACTAGTAATAATCATTTTTCTATTCATTTTGTCTTATTTCAAATTTTGTTAAGAATAAATTGGTGTTACTAACATACAACTATGACTATCACATTGAAAATTTAAATTTTATTCGGAAAAAAGGCAATTCTAACAATTCCCTTGAGATGATATTCAATTATTCCTTTTCAAACAAACGTAAAATTATCAAAACATGCCTAATATTGGTTTAAAAGATTTTGAAAAAAACGCAAGATTTTAACCCATCTTTCTCTTAAATGCAGTTGTAAATGCATCGAGTCTTCAAAAACAATTTTTTTCCAAAAAAGTTAAAACATAGTTCTAAATGGAGTTAATTTAAAACAGAGTTCTAAATGGATTTTTGCTAATTATGGGTGAGACAAATATGATACATTTGGTACATTGACCAACAAAGCATAGCGTCTCCTAGGGCATGTAAATGACTTAGAAAGAAGCTCTTTGAATAAAATATAAGGTTTACAAAATCTACATGATGGGGCATTCATAGGGATGATAGCTAAAATAGAAATGTTATTCCTTTTTGAGCGACATATTAGGAAACAAATTACAATTACAAGAAGAGCGAAAAAAAATTTAATGTAGAACCATTTAAATATTGATCAATGTTATCACAAGATTTTGTGCTAACGGAAAATATAGCTTCATATCAACTACCATGGAGAAAACTTCCATCATGATGCCCTTTCATGTTAGACGTGTGTTGATACAGGTGTCATGTTTATTTCTTAGAATTTACGACAAATCACTTTGTCATGTTTGTGTCAGTGCGACATATCAATTAGCATTTCTGGAGACATTGCTTTGAGTACTCTATGGTTTTGGTGCTTATAGATTTATTTCTTCAAAAGGTGATGTTCATATGCTCGCTTGAAACTAATTAGACGTAAGTCCACCCTGATAACTTCTAGAACTTTTTGGGCATTCAGAGCACAATTGAGATCCAGATTTTATAGTTCTTGTAGAAGTTTGTACTACAAACTTCTATTCCTAATTTATGGGATGGGTGTGTTACACGTTGTTTTTCATTCAAAGTGGTGGTCTGTTAGGAACCCGGATAAAAAGATGATTTTATAGATAAAAGTAACCAAAAAACACGATAATTGAATACAAAAAGGTGTATTCTCCTCCCAAGACGCATAGAGGACGTCCGCACTCGTCTAATCTAAGAACTACTCCTAGGACGCTCAATAGAATAATTTCCAATATCAAGCATGAAAAATCCTCCACATGACGGCTAGCCCTATTTATAAAATAAACTAGGGTTTTCCTAGGCTAATGAGTGCGCGCGCATAACCAAAGGGGGAGGGGCTGGCGGCTACAAAAGGCCCGGCCCATGTGGGCTGGCGGGTTAGACCCGCAGGTCTAACAATACTCCCCCCAAAAGATCCACCTTGTCCTCAAGGTGGTGTAAGTCCCGGCGGCTCTACTCCTAGTGGGAGTCGTCCTCACCTCCGATGCCTTCGTCCTCCGGGTCATCATCCTCGTCTGCTTCCGCTACCAATACCTGCAGCTTCCGATCCACACAACGGTGTCTGGGAGAGAAGCGCTCGTCGCATCTGAAACAGAGCCCCTTTTGCCGCTTCTCCCCCATCTCCGCATCGGTCATCCGTCGAAATGGGCCCCCGGCTGGTAGTGGGTTCTGCTCACCCGTCTTCTCAAGCCCTGTCTGAACTGTCTCAGTAGTGATCACCGATCCGCCTGCCCCAGTCGTAGTGTCCTGCTGTATCTGCCCACTGTAGCTACTCCCGCCCCTTCTATCCTCAGCTCGGGAGTCCACCATCTGCGCCATCTCGATGACATCAGACAGCCCGCGAGGTTTGTAGGGCATCACCGCCGCTCGAAGACTAGGTCGCAGCCCCTTCAAAAAGGTGCCCTCCAGCGACTCGTCGATACCCCATGAACTCGCCCGGCCAGCGTCTCAAATTTCTCAATGTACTCCCGCACCGGCCCCTCCTGCCTGAGGGCAAATAGCTGCTCATGTAGGTTCCCCAAGCGGGGGTCTCGAAACTTCTCCAGGACCATGACCTTCAGCTCATCCCAGCTTCGGATCTGCTGTCTCCTCTCCTTCCACTGGAACCACCCCAAAGCACGCCCCTCCATGCATATGGCTGCCGCCTCCAGCTTCTGGGCCTCGGTCATGTGATGTGTCGCGAAGTATCGCTCTGCTGTAAACAACCAGGCGTGTGGATCCTCCCCAGAAAATACCGGCATCTTCAGCTTCCTGACTCTGCAATCTCCTCCGAAGTGCCCCTGCTCGGGCCTTCCCTCCTCTCGGTGAAGTGGACGGTAGTGCTGCCTCCTCTCGTCCTGAGTCTCGTATCGCCTAGGTGGCACTCCTCTGCGGCCCCCATAGTCTCCTCGGTAATCCTCTCGACGGCCCTCGAAATCGTCTCATCCTGCGTCATCGCCGAACTCCGCCTCGTAGCCACCCCCGCCGTCATAATAATGGCATCTCCCGCCTCCGTCTCCGTACAAGGGGTCCTTCGCTACTGGGCGCCGTCCCGAAAGGTCCAAGAACCCTCCCAAAAATTGTCCACGACCATCATCTACTGCTGTCCGCTGTCCGTGGGGCTCCGAAAACCCACCTGGAGGCTGTCCGTACGCGCCCTCCCCCCTAGCGGCTGCCAGGGGGCTCCCGCCCCGATAGACTGCAGGCGGGGCCGGCCGGCCCTCTGTCAGGGCCGGCGGGCCCTGTCGAGCACCCAGCAGGGCCGGCAGGCCCTGCCGGCCCTCTGGCAGGGCCGACGGGCCTTGCGGAGTCCCGGCAGGGCCGGCGGGCCCTCCCGGCCACCGGGCAGGGCCGGCGAGCCCTGCCGGAGGTCCGGCAGGGTCGCACCTGGGCGGGGGCCGGCAGGGCCTGGCCAGCACTGCCGGGTCCCGCGTTGGGGGGGCCTCCCCCGCCTCCGTCGTGTGGCGGCCGCCCCCCGAGAGGGTTTTGGGGGGCCGGCCGCCCCTCCTCGCCTTCGTGCGTTGTCCGAAAGGGGTGGCTAGGGCAGCCCCCCCTTTGGTACTCCACCGCGTTGCGCCGCACCTCCTCGCGATAATCCACCTTCCATGGCTCTTCGTCTTCGTCTTCGTCCAATTCCTCCACCAAATAGGGTTGATTTTGGATAAAAACCTCCTCTTTTTTCTTCTCTTTCCTCAAAGGTGCCGCCTTTGGTGTCGGATTAGGGTTCCCATCCCCTTTGTTGTTCGCCGCCAATTGATTTAGGGTTGCCATCATTTGCGCGAATTGCTCGTCGTGTTTTGCTTGATAGGCCGTCAATTGGTCGATGGAAGCCGTCAATTTTGCCATGGATTCATCGTTAGCCGCCAACGATTTCTTGATCCCGTCAATTTCGCTCGTGAATTTGGCCTCCAAAGCTTCAATTTTGTCGTGGGATCTTGTCGTAGCCGCCATGGATCGTCACGTGCTCTAATACCAAATTGTTAGGAACCAGGATAAAAAGATGATTTTTATAGATAAAAGTAACCAAAAAACACGATAATTGAATACAAAAGGTGTATTCTCCTCCCAAGACGCCTGGAGGACGTCCGCACTCGTCTAATCTAAGAACTACTCCTAGGACGCTCAATAGAATAATTTCCAATATCAAGCATGAAAAATCCTCCACATGACGGCTAGCCCTATTTATAAAATAAACTAGTGTTTCCCTAGGCTAATGGGCGCACGCGCATAACCAAAGGGGGAGGGGCTGGCGGCTACAAAAGGCCCGGCCCATGTGGGCCGGCGGGTTAGACCCGCAGGTCTAACATGGTCATGTACGCCCGTGTTGTCACCAGCAGAAGTTAATGGTGGCAGCTAGGCATTAGTAAGGGAATTTATTGGGGCCAAATCGGTTGGATCGTTGGCTGCATGACCTGGACATTTGGTGTTTTAAGGGTGAAGTTCTCAAGTAGAATCCTTCACGACTAGCTTAAGTATATCCATGATATATTTATACTTTGCATTCCATATAAGTTTCTGGTTGTGCACATCGAACATGGCGCACATTCAAATTCTTTTTGGAAATTAGAGTAAATCCTACTTTAGGAGAATTCATGATCGAAAGAGAAAAAGAAATTAGAATTGATGTGATTTTCTTTAGGAGTTTGAGTTGATTTAGAATTTTAGTTTTTGAGTTCTATTGTATTTCTTTTACTTGAATCCTTTTAGTGTTTGCCTTTTAGGGGTTTGAGTTTCTTTTCAATGAAGAATCTTTTAATTTATTTTATTATAGAAGTTGAGTCATTTTTGGAGTATGAGGATGAGTTATACAGGTTTTTGTTTCTTTTGTTATAAATATGAATATATAATTGAGCTTTTTAGTATGGACGATGCAGTATAGAAAATTTGAGTTAAACTTTTTATTATGGAAGATAAGTAAAGAAAATTTGAGTTTACTATGGTTACTGGATCTTTTGCATGCAAGGACCTAGACGCTATGTCTGAAAAAATCTTCCGCATGCAAGGTGTTGAAGTTGATGATTGATAGATCCGGCTATCTTTAGGGGCCTTGGGCCTATTCGAGGCATTTTGGGCATTTTATATTATAAATAGGGAGAGGCCGGCCGGCCTTAGGTATGTTGAATCTGAGAGTTGTTTTGTTAAATTGCGGAGAAGGTTCCTCGTTCTACGGGAGGGTGTGGGCGTTCCATATCAATCAGCGTCTTGGAAGGACGATTACCCCTAAAATTGTAACCATTTATCTTTATTTTGTTTCAGTTTATTACTAATAAAGTTCAGATCTAGTTGGTTCATATCATTTTGGTATCAGAGCGTTTCGATCTTGAGGGATGAGATGAGATCAATGAAGGAGGAATTGGAGGTCATCATGCAATTAGCCCAACATGTCAGGCAATTGAATCGAGAGAAGAAGCAACACATCGCGGAGAATCTATCAATACTACGAAACTTTCAGATCGTGTAGGAGGCACGAAAAGCTACGGAACTTTCAGATCTGGAGACAACAGAGGAAAACTGCACAAATCTGAAGCCTACGGCTGTCGGCGACTCAGACCTGACGCCGGCGAGGAACGTCGAACCAGATTTGGCCCAGGCGAGCCACCAGATGCTCGTCGTGACCACGAGTCCCTATAAGACCACGGTGAGCCCCCATGTCCTCTTAGCAGCCACGACGAGACCCCAGGAGGGCTCCGCAGCCACGACGACCCCCTGGAGGGCCTCGCTGGCCTCGGCGACACCCTGGAGGGCCTCGCTGGCCTTGGCGAGGCTGCTGGGGCCTTGTGCGACGCGGGTGAACCCTTGGATACCTACCGCAAAAGGGTTTGAACATCGCTGACGGCGCTGTCGGAGAGGTTTGAAGCCGCCGTCACAACCATCTCACTCAGATCCTCCAGGCGAACCCAGTTGTCCCTTCATCATGGCCGTCGGCGCCGTCGGGAAAAGCTGTGAAAGACGGCCGCGAGTCTTTACGAGGGTCGCCGGCACCCTCGACGGCGACAGTTCGGGCTGCCACCACGACTACCAGCTACGACCCGCTGTGACGAAGTCAACGGAACACATTTCGCCGGTAATCGTCGGTAAAATCGCCGGAAAACAGCGACGGCGCCAGCGAGCTGCCGTCGCTATAAGGGCGGCTCGATCCAGCCGCACCCGCAGCCACGCTGAGGGAATGAACCGGCTTGACTGGCTCAGCCGAGCAGCCTGCTCTAGTCGGCCCAGCCGTGCGACGGTACGACTTTGCTTTTTTTGGGGAATTTCAGGAGATGAAATTTTCTTTCATCTCCTGCTGATTTTCTGCTGAAGATCAGTATGTTGGCGTTTCTGGACCCGTTTGGAGTCCAAATTTAGAAGGGAAAGAACCCAAGTGTAGAAGACTCATCCGCGGACAAGCTTCCATTCTTGCAGCAACGTTTCGAGGAAGATGGAGCTCCCAAGTAGCCCTTTTATCCCGGAGGAGATGTACCGCTCCACTTAGAAGAGTACTGCCGCAGACTTCATGCACCACCTTGAGAACAAGGCGGATTTTCGGGGGCAGAGTAATGATAGATTCAGATCTCTTTAGGGGCCTTGGGCCCATTAGGAGCATTTTGGTTATTTTTATATTATAAATACGGAAGAGGCTGGCCGGCCCTAGGTATGTTGATCAGAGAGTTGTTTTGATAAATTGAGGAGAATGTTCCTTGTTCTACGGGAGGGTGCAGATGTCTCCTATCAATCGACGTCTTGGAAGGACGATTACTTCTAAAATTGTAACCAGTTATCTTTATTTTGTTTCAGCTTATTATTAATAAAGTTCAGATCTAGTTGGTTCCTATCAATGATCAATCTGATCTTATGATGAGAGGCCTAAAATCATATCTTTATTTTTAGTTTATTTCTTTCATAGTTCTATCACAAAGATGTTAAACCCTTCCGCGTCCACTTCCATCAATTGGTATCATATCTAAATTCTTGATCCATCTTCTTTCCTCTTTTATATTAGGGTTTAGTTTTTCTTAGTTAAAAATCTTTCATTTCGGTCTAAAAAATTCATAAAAATCAGTTTTGTTTAGAAAACTTTCAGTTTAAAAAGGACAAGAAAATTTCAGGAAAAGAATTTAAAAAGAGAAAAAAATGTAAAAAAAGAAAATACAAAAAAACCTTTTTACCTAGTTTACATTTCTTAGTATCAATAAATCAAAAAAAATTACAAAAAGTTCATGGTCATCATTATCTTCCCAAAACGAAAGCCTTAACGCACATTAAAACTATACACCTTCAACATCGATAGTATCATCGACATTGTCTTCTTCTTCTTCGCCGTCGGATCTTACCCTAGCATTGCCATCTTCATTGCTCTTCACCATTTGCATCAATACCCCGACCCACATCCAACACGCTGCAGCAGCATCCTTAGTCAAATACACCATCACTATCACCTTAAGTCGCCAACGTTGTTACCACCATAGGATCCTGCCAACGCCTTCTGTGTAACAGTCCCAACCTGTAACTGTATTTTTGTTTATAAAATTATGATGTATTTTTTGTCCAAAATATTTTAAATTAGTTATTAGAATTTTTATGATTTTTAATGAATGTTTTGGATTTTATTTATAGTTATTTAGTTAAAACCCGTTAACCCATTAATTATAAACCATTAAATCTGAATTTAATTTCAAAAAAATATTAATTTTAAAATTTAAATCTAGACGTTAAAATACAAAAGTATTTAAATTATATTATAAAAAATTTGTTAACAAATCAAATTAGAAATCCTAACTAAATACAAATTCTAATCTTATTAAGACTAATACCAAAACCCATTTCATAAAATATTAAATTAATTTCAGAATTTAATTTCAAAAATTAAATCCAAAAGTTAAGATTCAAGTTAATTAGAGTTATAAAAAAGATTATCTTTTAACACTTAGAATCTTAATTTAAAATCAAAATCCTAATCTTAACGTCGCCAAACCCTACATCATACATACATGCATACATACAACCTAAACCTAAACCCTCCCTTCTCCGCCCCCCCCAGTGGTCTGTATTTTTTCCAGAAAAGAAGAAGAAAGAAAGAAAGAAGAAATAGAAAGATGATAGAAAGAAAGAAAGAAAAGAAAGAAAAAAAAGAAACAGAAGAAGAAAAGAAGAAGGAAGAACATTTCGTTGTTTGACAACATATCATGCTGTATATTTTTCATATTTCACTATGGGATTAATGGGTATCATACGCCATATGAGAGGGTGTATCATATGCCCTCTCACATATAGGGGGTCAAGTACAACAAGTACAAGCCTATGTGGGCTTATACTTGTCCCTTTTATGTGAGAGGGCATATGAGACACTCTCTCATATGGCGTATGATACCCATTATTCTCTTTCACTATTTGACAACATACCATGCTGTATTTTCACCGTATTTTGATGTTTGACAACATATGCTGTATATTTGTTTGACAACATTTTGTATATTCACCGTATTTCACTGTTTGACAACTTCTCATGGTGTATATTCACCGTATTTTGCTGTTTAACATCATACCATGCCATATTTTCATCATTTTTTCACTGTTTGACATCATACAAATATTTACCGTATTTTGTTATGTGACATCACATCATGTTGTCCACATATATTCCACTACTTGACACTACTTCATGCTTTATAGTCATTTATTTACTGATAGACACCATTACATGTTATATAAGCACCGTGATATACATAAATGACACTAGTTCTAAAGATTTTACATGCAGCATTCAACTTGTAAATTGCTGCACATTGAAACAAAAGAAAAACATAGGTTAGCTACAAGACGTGCGAAGTATGTGAAAACTTATTGTCACAGAAGGTGGTGCGGGAGCAACGAGGGTCCCTTGATGACCATACTTAGTCATGGGTACAAAAAGATATTGATGGACACTATAGATTTATCTGACACACAATTTTAGTATGTATGACAGTTGTGGGAAAGGTTACGACCCATGATTTGCAGTCTGAATCTGAAATCACGTGAAATGTTATGACACACGGGTGTATACCATTCTTCCACACTCAACTTGGGCCCCATCGAGATGAGGCAATTGTTTGTCCCAGTCAACTTGTGACAGGGACAAACGTCACATCATGCCTCATTCGTATAATAGTTTAACGATTTCGGTTTTCAAATGAGTAATGAGAGGACCCCCAAATTTCAACAAATACTTTTCAAAATTTCAAAATTCAAATTTCAAATTCAATTTTGCTCCACAAAACTTTCTCTAACCATTATCCTATCCTAGTCAGCATCCTAGTCATCAAGCCAAAATATGATTGGGACAAACCCGTCCACGTAGGATAAAGATTCAAAAAAGATACTCAAATGTATAATAGAGCCAAACTATGACTGAGACAAACTCAGCCACGTAGGACAAAGATTCAAAAAGGTCCTCAAATGTATAATAGATTTGTAGAGGAACTTTTTATTACGAAAGATATAATAAAAGATAATTTGAGTTTGTAAACTATATGTTACTGAATCTTTTGCATGCGAATTGTGAGAATGTGTGAGCTATTCGCTTGGGCGTGGGGTCTGAAGCAATCTTCCGTGCGAGATATCTGATTTTTAAGGTGAGAGGCTTATAGCACTATCTTTATTTTTTAATTTAAAAAAAATCCTAAATTAGTTCTTCTCTTGGTCCACCATAAATTCTAGGTATTAAACTTTCCGCTTCCACATCTCCGTCACATGTCCAAATAGACTTTCTAACATTGCCTAAAATACCTTTTCTTCTATAAACCATCTCTTTTTTGGGATATTCTAGAGCTTAAAGGAAATTCAAGAAGTATGATAAACTTTCCAACCACCGTGTGGTGTGTAGTAACTCAAATTCGAAATGTTTTTTCAATCTAACAGAGTTGGCAAAGGAGAGATTCATAATTATCTCACAAAAATGAATCTTTGTTTTGTGTTGAAGAAAAGTTTTACATGTTGATATTTTACCAGAACTGTGACAAGATCGGATATGACGTAGTAAACAACTATTGGATACTTGTATCCAATATTTATTGATGAGGGTTTTACTGAGACTTTCTGATTAGTGGCTAGCCTAAGTAGTAGCAAAGCACCTGAGATCCTAGGTCCAAACTCATCATTAGTAATTTAAATTATGTTTCTTAATTGCATAGTGTTGATGCATGGATCTCGCCACAGTGGGCCTGGTCGGGATCTTAAGTGTTGGTGTATGAGCCCATCGAGGCTTCATCGGCTCACCAGCTGTGCAGACACTTGTATCCCGCAACAGAGAAGCTGGACAAGATTTTGTCGGGCCGGCCGGCTACTTTGGTGCCTGGAAGAGATAGAAAGGAAGTCAGATGATCGGGGGTGGATCCCAGATTGTCCTCTGATGCCTAAGTCAGACGAGGAAGAAGGAAGGAGGTGTGCCACTGACGTGTGGATGAGTCAGTGCGTAGGTGGATGGTGTAAGTTTGTCGTTTGAAAGTGGGTATATTGAGCCGTAAG
This sequence comes from Scilla litardierei, assembly GCA_030789695.1. Classification (NCBI taxonomy): domain Eukaryota; kingdom Viridiplantae; phylum Streptophyta; class Magnoliopsida; order Asparagales; family Asparagaceae; genus Scilla; species Scilla litardierei. The sequence continues at coordinate 126,349 of JAULAV010001832.1, read as the reverse complement.
ATTCAGCATACCTGATGGTGTAGCTAGCCTAAAGTTTATATATAGCGTGGGAGAGGTATGGTACCTCAGGTTTTGTTACACAAATAAGACATGTAGTGCGGATTTTATGGCGTAATAGACTCCCGCAGATAAGACAGAGAAACAGATAAGGCAAGGAGTGATGGACTGTGGATTTTCTCGACCATAACTTCCTTGCCATTAGTGGAAAAGCGGATATGGCATGTGCAGTTAAGAAGATCTCATAACTGGTTTTTTCAGATTTGGGCCCTTACTCTCCTGCTATATGTGGGAGAGGGGTCATTAATTGCGTAGTTATAATGGCTGATATCGTTAGACGGGTAGACCACATTGGGCAAGGAGGTCTGCCATACTAAGGTCCCACTGAGCTCTGCCCTGCTGAGCTAAGCCTGGAGCTTGGTCAGGCATGTACAGTTGGATGAATAATGATCTGTCTTGCATTGCTGTGCCTGGACGTCGGCTAGACCGACCTGACTTGAGAAGTTGGCCAGGCCGACCTGGCAGGTCGTTCAGATGGCACGTGTGGTTTGCTCATGGGGGTCCCAACTATTGAGCTTGGCTGGGCCCCAACCATCGACGGGTCCCAGTCAAAACGTCATATACACGTGGTATGTGTGATTTCAACTGCACCGTTGGGCTCGCCACCTGCGTTCCTCCAACCCTTTGCCATTGAGTATGATGATGCTGAAGTGAACGTTGTTTCAAGAGCCCGTGCAACTGTATTACACAAGGCCCTTCCTCTAGTGTCAACTGTTGATGCATGGATCTCGCAACAGTAGCCATGGTCGGGATCTTAAGCTATTGATGCGTCATCTACACATAGTAACAACCTTAATTAGAAATTATATAAGATGATAGATAGTTGTGTAAAGTAGGCAATGGGTTACAAAACTGTGGAAACCAGCCTGCATTTCACGGATTCTTATCATTTGTTTTAACTGGGTTTTTTCCGAATTTTTTTGGGGGGTAAAGGAAAAAAATAGAATGAAGACAAAGTATCGGCGAACTTTCCTGATGCAGTGGAGAACCCCAACAACATGCATATCCACACCCAAAATTAAAAAGAAAAACTCACTCCAATCACAGGGAAGCTTTTTGAGATCAAAATCTCTTTGTATCCCTCATAAGAATAGTAATGCGGCTTCATTTATGTTTACCTCCTAATGGAAATTAGAAAATAATAGTTTATGTTGGATCCCCGTGCACCTCCCCAACACCTAGGCTAGGTAAACAATGGCGCACAAATAATCCCAAGGCCCGAATTCCACGAAGGCGTCACCTAGGCATAAAAACCAAACACCTCACGGGCACAAGAGAGAGTTGTCACCAACTACCAACTCGCTCAATGATCTTGCGATAGACAATGCAAGCACATGAATATAATATGAAAGTAAGAGTAACACAAAAGAGAGAGAGATTTACCCTGGTTCGGTTGCGAACAATCTACATCTAGCATCCAATGCATCCGGTTCCACTAATGATCAAGCAAGACATACTGATGCGTTTCGCTAGGGATTTGACGATAAAAAGAGGATTTTTATTAGAATTTCAGATCTAGTACTAAAAAGAAACCCTAATACAATAAATCTACTCGCTAACTAAGACTAGGAATTAATTCTTAACCTAGGGAGAAAAGCCGAATCCTAATACAATTAATCTAAGGGGATAAATAAAATTACTCTCTCAATTTTCGCATCCCTTTCTAGGGCCGGCTCAACCCCTTAAATAGAAAAAACTCCCCTATTTGTTTACCCAAATGCCCCTCTTGTTATTTCCAGCCGCATCACATTGATGCGTTTCGCTAGGGATTTGACGATAAAAAGAGGATTTTTATTAGAATTTCAGATCTAGTACTAAAAAGAAACCCTAATACAATAAATCTACTCGCTAACTAAGACTAGGAATTAATTCTTAACCTAGGGGGAAAAGCCGAATCCTAATACAATTAATCTAAGGGGATAAATAAAATTACTCTCTCAATTTTCGCATCCCTTTCTAGGGCCGGCTCAACCCCCTTAAATAGAAAAAACTCCCATATTTGTTGTTTTACCCAAATGCCCCTCTTGTTATTTCCAGCCGCATCACTATTCCGCCCCTGAAAAACCACCTTGTCCTCAAGGTGGTGCACGATGTCCGTGGGCCATCCGTTCCACCAGGTAGATTGCAAGCCTCCTCCCGGGTCAAATGGATGAGAGTGGTCCCAACCGCTTTCAACGAAGTCCGGAAAAGTATCGTCGGGCCAAGGCGGGATCCAAAAAGCGTCGTCGGGCCCCACAAATTCTTAGGATGGTCGTCGTCACCGTTGCACTGCTGGAATCCTTCTGGGCGGGGCCCCCGGGGGCCCGGAAACGCTCGGAAAAGTCTGTCGGGCGTCCTGGAATGTTGGTGGGCCCCCCTAGGGGTCCGTCGGACCTCGGGAGCCCCCTCTGGGGTCGGCCGAGGCTCCCCAGGCCGTCGCCGGGGGCGGCCGGCCCTGAAATTGGGCCGGCGGCGCCTGGGCCCGCCGAAGCTGCAGGGGGGCGGCAGGTGCGGCCGCCCCTCCCAGGGTCCTGGCGGCCCCCCCCCCGCCGCCCCTCTGGGGGTTCGTCGGCCCCCCCAGAGATCCCTGGGGGGTCGGCGGCCACCCAGGGGGCTGCCGGGGTGCCGGAGACCCCCCTCCGGCACCTTTGTCCTCGCGGCGTGGCGGCGCATGGTTTTGGTGAGTCCCCCACACGTCTCCTTGATCGAAGCATCCGTCTTCTTCTAGATCCGGGTCATCTTCAAAGGAACCCGTCTTTTTCGGATCTGAATCTGGAATTTTCAGATCTGGATCTGAAATTTCCAGATCTGGATCTGAAAATTCCAGATCTGGATCTGATAACTTCAGATCTGGCTCCGGATCTGGTGGATTTACGCCTGAAAGCTTTAGATCTGGCTCCGGATCTGGTGGATCTACGTCTGAAAGCTCTAGATCCGGCTCCGGATCTGGTAGATCTGGACTTGGAATCTTCAGATCTAGCCCCGGATCTTTATTTGTTGTCAAAAGCGGCTCCTTTTTGCTTGGATCCCTCTTTAAGTTGAGTTTCATGGATAACGCCGATATTGCCTCCGCTAACTCCGCCAATTTTGTTTCAGTTCTCACCTGATTCTCCCTTATCTCCTCTCTGATCCATCCCATAGATCTGATGATCGCCATGGATCAACTGCTCTGATACCAATTGATGCGTTTCGCTAGGGATTTGACGATAAAAAGAGGATTTTTATTAGAATTTCAGATCTAGTACTAAAAAGAAACCCTAATACAATAAATCTACTCGCTAACTAAGACTAGGAATTAATTCTTAACCTAGGGGGAAAAGCCGAATCCTAATACAATTAATCTAAGGGGATAAATAAAATTACTCTCTCAATTTTCGCATCCCTTTCTAGGGCCGGCTCAACCCCCTTAAATAGAAAAAAATCCCCTATTTGTTGTTTTACCCAAATGCCCCCTTGTTATTTCCAGCCGCATCACATACACCGACCCCGTCATTTTCTTCTTCCTCCGTCACAATGAGAGAATAGCTCCAAGCAACAAGACCTAACCCTAGATCTCTCACCAAGCTCACACACACTCTCAACCAAGTGGGATCCTTGATAACAAAGCCCCTACAATATGTAGAGCTCCTCAAGGGACCAATCTCATATCAATGAAGATCAATCCTTGGTAATATAGCTCCAAACTAGGATGCTACCCAAAGGACTCACGATCTACAAACTAGAGGAAGAAGAACACTCACCAATGGATCTCACACAAGAAAAAGCTCTCTAGCTTTCTTTCCCTCCAATTTCAGATCCAAGCATTCCCAGTTTTCTCCCAAAAAATGGCAGCCGCCCTTCTTCTCTTGGCTCTGGAAAAACTGAGCGCCTCCTCTCTGAAAATTAGAGCCCTCCTCTTTCGGCTGTAAAAAATAGGCAGCAGCACTTCTCTTTTTGTTTTCTGGAAAACAGAGGCTTGCCTCACTTTCTCTCTGTCGGGACAAAAGAAAGGAAATGTCCTCAAGGCCTTTTAATAGGAGGGGGCCTCATGGAGACTGTGGCTACACATGGAATTTTCAGCATATAAAAAACAACACTCTACCTTGCTGATAAATCCATGCACTCTCTTCGGCACAACTCCAGCTCCAGCACTTCATCGTGTATGAACTCACATTGCCTTGACCATCAGACATGTGAACCTCCATCATGTGCATCGGAAATAGCGCCCTCTGGCGCCTCAATCCTCCGAGAGACATGCCAAGCTCAGAACGCCATCTGAGCCTAGCCTCACGCATCTCCGCCTCATCCACTGTCATGACTGCGATGAAGTCTGTTGTCTCTTAGAATAACCCTGCGAGCTCGGACTCCATGAACGAACCAAATGACGCCGTGCTAGCGTCCAATAAGCCCTTTGTCGATCCGTCAACATCCATATCATCACCCCACGGGTCCGCGAGCCACTCATGCTCGCCATGGCCATCATCTATGAGAAACACACCGTCTTCTCCGCTACTCTGCAGACCAACCCCAGTCGGGTCACATCGATACGTTGTTTGTATCCACTCTGTCTGCTGAAACCTGTCATCAAGACTAGCCGTCCACCGGCTCTGCGTCTCAACTGACTGTGCCGACAACTCAAGACACGAATGCACGCACACAAGCGCCAAACTGTCCGCCGCACCAACATGTAGCCTCTGGAGATCGTCTTTACCTGCCACGCCCTGTGATGAACTCGTCGAAGGTGAGATATGAGCGCACACAGAAGAAGCCCCGCTCGGCTCTGCCTTCTCCCTATATCGAGCGAGAACGCACTCGATACGTGGCCTCCTAACTCTCAGCTCCATGTCCCTAGTGGCAACTCCACCTGGGACCACCATCGCAATCTCCACACTGCCGTAGGAGTCTCCATGCTCCACCCGCTATCAGATTCCATGCTCATCTGCATCTCCACCGGACTGGCCTCTGAAGTATCAGAAGATGCGTTTGATAAATCTCCCTCAGCCAAACGAGAGACATATCGCCTGTGCCCATGCTGTGAAGACTGCTCTATTATGCACATCGAATGCTCTACCTTGATGTCAAGCTCCTCAGAAGACCTCTCTACCCTGAAGCTGAAGCTGCAAACCTCAACACGAAGGTCCTCCTCCGAAACAACCAACTCGTGCGTGCTAGAAACGTGAGAGATCTCTGTCTCCTCACACACTGCAACCTCTGGCATCGGTGCGAAAACCAACTGTCCTACTCCTCTGTAGATCGACGACTCTACCTCGAAGCTAAAGTTGCACACCTCAGCATGCTGGGTCTCCTCAAGAGCACCCAAAACGTGCACACTGGAACTGTGAGAGATCTCTGTCTCCTCACACACTGTAACTGACTGCATCGATACGATGACCGACTGCAATGCCTCCTCGTAGACCGATATCCTCTGCTCCTCCAACTGAACTGAACCTGTAGCTATATCGTGAGATGCTGGATGATCACTGACACTGACCACATCGGATGAACTCTGCACCCTGTCCGTCTGCACACGTGTCTGATCACCTGCCTGAGTCTGAATCTGCACCACCTCATTATTTATATGGACCAGGCTGTCCTCTATTCTCTGCACACCGTCATGAGTCTGCTCCGCCCTAAGCACCGCAGACTCGTCAATAATGACATGTCGTCTGACAATCACCTCGCGGGTACTAGGACACCGTAACATATACCCTCTCGCACCTCCACCAGCGTACCCAGTAGGACACAAGCATGCATGCACTGTCATACATCGTCATCTCTCTCGTGCGGCCGCACCGGACATCCAAACGTACGCAAGTGTGAGAAGTCAACGAATCTGCCCGTCCATAATTCCTCGGGAATAGAACTACCTGCGGCTAGTGACAGTGTTCGGTTGATGAGGATGTCGTAGTAGTAAGGGTCTCCGCCCATAATTCCCTGGGAAGGCCAGGTCGTCTCAATAGCACACGTGCCTTCTCTACCAACATCCTGATCATGTTGTCTGCTACGCCATTGTGAGGGTCTCCATCAGGAATGGTGTATCGGTACGCGATCTCCTCTGACTTACAAACATCCAGTATCTCTACGTCATTGGTACGGGTCTCTCCTACGGGTCTATCCATCCGCCTCTCGACTATGCTCCTCCATAGCCGCACCTTCTCATGGATCTCCTCCCGAGATCCCATGAGAGTAACCATGACTCTCCTCGAGAAGTCATCTATGAAGGCCGCAAAGTACCTCGTGCCTTCCAGGAAAGTAACATGACATGGACCCCATACGCCGGCGTAGACGCACTCCAAGGGCTCCCTGCTGTGTCTGACATTTGCCTCGGCCGCTCCACACCACAATCATTGCAAGACTCAAGCCAACGATCACATCCGAACACACTCCTCCTCTGAAGAATGTCAAGGCTCTACTCGTCAGCATGCCCCAATCTGAGATGCCACAGTCTCGCTGGATCTCCACTCTCGGACTTCTGTGATTTGCCAGTCTCGCCCATTACTGTGTGCCCATCGAGTGCATACAAGTTTCCATGCTTCTTCCCCCTCATGACAACCAGGCATCCTTAGGAAATATGCAGTCGATCCTCCTCGATCACTGCCCTATAGCCCATCCCGGTCAAAGCTCCTATCGATATCAGGCCACTGCGAAGATCAGGAACATGTCTGACGCCATCAAACACACGGATGATTGTATCGTGCATCCTGACTCTAACCATGCCACTCCCAACCTGCTCGCACTCTATACCATTCCCTACGAGAATCTGCTCTCTAATGCATGGAATGTATTAGTCGAACGCACTCCGATCCGAAGCATATGGAATGAGCACCCTGAGTCCAATAGCCACGAAAATTGTGCTTCTCCTACGGAGTAAGCTGCAAACACCGAACAATCACCCTCGTCAGAAAACATCCCGTCTCGTGCTCCAATACGAGTGGAACTCTGAGCAACATCTTTCACAATGCCAATCGACGTCATCGCTTTCAACCTCGGTCAATCCCTCTTCCAATGCCCTCCTTACATAGGAAGCATTTGTTGTCATCGCGGTCTCTTGACTTGGACCGTCTCTGCCGCCGTCGATTCCGACTCTTAGAACGGCCCGTCTTAGATCTTGGAGTGGGTCCGCCCTCTTGGCGACCCCGGATGACATTGGATACATCACAACCATCGATGTCACTTAACACCAAACTTTGAAAATCCTTTGTATGAAATGTAAACTTCACCTCATCCAACGTGAGTGAGTCTCGGCCATTTAACATCGAGCTTACAAACTTGGAATACACCGGAGCAAGAGAACAAAGTAGCGACATGGCATGTTGCTCGTCCTCTATCACACTCCCCAATTCCCGTAGGTCCATTACTCTATGGTCCATCTCACCAATATGGTTCCACAACGAGGTTCCCATTTTCATCCTGTGAGTATACAAGTGTTGTCACAATTGCAACCTTCGTCCAATTGGTGTCTTGGTCAAGTATCGAGCTTCAAGCATCCTCCATAGGTCGCTCACGACCTCAACATCGGTAAATTGCCTAAGGATCTCATCCTCTAAGGATTGCATGATCTCGCCAAGGGCTTTAAGCTCAATCATTCGCTTATCATAAACTGTTACCTTACATGGCATGCCAGTATCACATACATCACTGTAAGCTTCGTGGTGCTTCAACAAATCCACCATCTTTTGTCGCCACGGACCATAATTGTCCTGACCATTCATCCTCTTTACTTCGTATGAACACCCGACCGTCTCCTCACATGAGCAAGACGCCATTGCGGTACTACACTTCTTCGCAAACCGGAAGCTCTGATACCACTTGTTGGATCCACGTGCACCTTCCCAACACATAGGCTAGATAAACAATAGCGCACAAATAACCCTAAGGCCCGAACTCCACCGAGGCGTCACCTAGGCATAAAAATCAAACACCTCACGGGCACAAGAGAGAGTTGTCACCAACAACCAACTCGCTCAATGATCTTGCGATAGACAATACAAGCACACGAATATAATATGAAAGTAAGAGCAACACAAAATAGACAGAGATTTACATTGGTTCGGTTGCGAACAACCTACAGCCAGCATCCAATGCACCCGGTTCCACTAATGATCAAGCAAGACATACACCGACCCCATCATCTTCTTCTTCCTCCGCCACAATATGAGAATAGCTCCAAGCAACAAGACCTAACCCTAGATCTCTCACCAAGCTCACACACACTCTCAACCAAGTGGGATCCTTGATAACAAAGCCCCTACAACATGTAGAGCTCCTCAAGGGACTAATCCCATATTAATGAAGATCACTCCTTGGTAATATAGCTCCAAAATAGAATGCTACCCAAAGGACTCACGATCTGCAAACTAGAGGAAGAACACTCACCAATGGATCTCACACAAGAAAAAGCTTTTTAGCTTTCTTTCCCTCCAATTTCAGATCCAAGCATTCCACGTTTTCTCCCAAAAAAAGGGCAGCCGCCCTTCTTCCCTTGGCTCTGGAAAAACTGAGCGCCTCCTCTCTGAAAATTAGAGCCCTCTTCTTCCGGCTCTAAAAAAATAGGCAGAATTACTTCTCTTTTTGTTTTCTGGAAAACCGAGGCTTGCCTCACTTTCTCTCTGTCGGCAGACAAAAGAAAGGAATTGCCCTCAAGGCCTTCTAATTCCCAACAACAATTCCGCGCAGGGGGGGGGGGGGGGGGGGGGGGGGGGGGGGGGGGGGGGGTTGGGGGTTGGGGGTTGGGGGGTTGCCCATGGAGACTGTGGCTGCACATGGAATTTTCAGCATATAAAAAACAACAGTTTAGATGTTTAAGGCATACCTAGACCAGCAATTAGACGTTTTCATGCAAAGAGACGTGAGCATGTATCTTCCACTTTTGTACAAGTGTTATCTTATTCCGCTGTGGAGACTAAATCCCTATTTCACATATCTTCCACTTTTGTACAAGTGTTGTCTTATTACGCTGTGGAGACTAAATCCCAATTTCACATAGGTTTAAGGACAACCGATGTACACGTGGAAACCATATTTATGTATGAATAAAAGTCTCATAAACTCTTCTGCTTCCGTGTTAGTTAAAAAAGGGAGCATACTGCCAGCTGCATCACAACGATCACTGATTGTATTTATATTATGATGATTTTGCTCCATGCTAAATCTTTCCATTTAATGCTTGAGTGACCTCATGTCAGACCTGGTTGCTCTTTTTTATTGCCTTAATTTATCCCCCGGTGCATTCTCTATTTACTCTGGGCTATGTAACATGCACAGTACTTCATGTATGCGAGTCATATAATATAGATACATCGGTTAATTAGTTGTTCTTTCCACTGCAGATACGATTATTCTGGCTATGGACAGTCATCTGGGAAGGTTTGAATTGTTTCTCACAGATAATAAACTTTTCTTTTCAATAGCAATTACGTGATTCTATTTATTGATGTCCGCTACTGGCAGCCAAGTGAGCAAAATACTTATGCTGATATAGAAGCAGCTTATAGATGTCTCGTAGAAACATATGCTGTGCGCCCCGAGGATATTATTCTATATGGTCAATCTGTTGGAAGTGGACCTACGTTGGATTTAGCTGTTCGTTTGTCTCGGTTAAGAGCTGTTATTCTACACAGTCCCATCTTATCTGGTCTACGTGTCATGTATCCTGTAAAGCATACATATTGGTTTGACATATTTAAGGTTTGCTTTCTTTCTCCTGGCAATTTTCCAAGGGCTCTCAAAAATTTCCTTTTATTCATGACACTTGTTCTTGTTGTCTTTGCAGAACATTGATAAAATACCGCTTGTCAACTGCCCTGTTTTGGTAATTCATGTAAGTTATTTCAGCCTGAGACTTTTCTTAGTTCTTTCACTGCAGAACTGGGTTTGTTTTCGAGTTTGGATTCTTTATTTCAGAATGCATTTGTACCCTACTTCAACTGTCACACTGCTCGTTTCCAACCCCAACAATCCCAACCACCATAAAAAAATGTAGCTGGCGAGATGCTTAGTAATTACTTTTATTTCATTGAATCCAAATCCTTTTGTAGACTGCAGTTAATGGTGAATGTGGTTATGTTTTTTATGTTTCTTTGCAACAGTAAAACTTTCTTGGAATCGCATGGACATACAAAAAGCTACCCTAGATCTCTTTGCTCTCAATACAAAGGGTGAGTCATGTGGCATGTTTTTGCTAACCACATGCTTTTCTTCTGGAAAAACTAGGGTTTTTTTCTCTGATCACTTTATGTTAGATGCCAGGTTAGCCTATCAACATGCATCATACAACATTTTCTTTGATAAAATGAGAGTAGAATGCTCAGCTGACAAGGATCTTCTATGTGTAGTATTGGTGAAAACACTCTTATTTATCTTTCTGAAGTGAATAGCTCATGAAATCCTATCATCATAGTATCGAGTGACGATTCTTTCACATGGATTACTCAGTTCATTAGCGACATTCATTTTGAATGCAGATTACTGTTAACTAATAAGACTGGCATACAAGATTGTGCATAAAGGGTCCCCTTGTAGTTGCTGATTTATTAATGCTAGATGATCAAAAAACAACAACAAGAATGTAAGCATTTATCCTACATTTTTGGGGTAAGCCTTTTCCTTCCATTTTGTAAGGGGGCATACTTTCCATTAAATCAAGCGCTATTGTGTGGTTCCTAAAAGTAATATATTTTCCATCTCCCTTGGGACATATTTAGTTCTTCCCCCAGACAATTAGACATGACGACAACAAAAACAACAGCAATAATGTAAGCCATTATCCTACATTTTTGGTGGGGGTAAGACTTTTCCTTCCATTAAATCAAGCACTATTGTGTGATTCCTAAAACTAATATATTTTCCATCTCCCTTTGGACATATTTTGCATTGTTCCTTGATGCAAAAGTAGTAGCTTAGAAGTAATATATACATTGGGAGGGAAAAATTTAACAATGTGTTCTAGCTAATCCGAGTTCCTTCGTTAACTGCTCCAGGGTGCTTGATGATTGCAGGGTTCTGCAGATGATGTTGTGGATTGCTCCCATGGGAAGCGACTTTGGGAGCTTTCTAAGGAAAAATATGAACCTTTATGGATTAACGGAGGGAATCATTGTAACTTGGAGCTCTTCCCAGACTACACGAGGCACTTAAAGAAATTTATAACTGCCGTAGAGAAGGCACCCGCAACCGAAACTGTATCAAGTGAGAGCTCAAAACTCTCTGAGGCTCCAAGATCAAGCTCTGCCGACCTTTTAGAGTTTCCCAGGAAGAGTACGGACAAGAAGCAAAAATCGAGGCCTAGCACCGATCGCAAAGAGAAATCAAGGCGGAGCACAGATCGAAAGGAGAAACCAATTAACAACACGGATAAGCAGGATAAATCAAGGAAGAGCATTGATCGTCATGACAAGGCAAATGATGGCGATGACACCCGACTATCAGAGAAACCAAGAAAGAGCATTGACCGGTAAGACACTAAAAAAAGACTGGAGATGGTTGTCCTAAATAGTTTTTGGTTTGTATATATGCATATTTCAACATTACTTTTGTGGTCAGCATCTAAAAATTTCCTTTTCACTATGGTTTGGCAGCTAAGATACATGCACACATACACACACATTTGTGCGTATGTGTGTGTATGAATATGTGTGTCTTGTGGCTAGTATTTTAGGCTGCTGACCGTTTGATTACTATTTGTGGCAGCTTGATCAGATCGGTTGGTCTGTGCAACATTGACTGTCTCAAGGGCACTTCTTCTGGTGCGTAAGGAATAAGAATTGAGGTTAGCATGACATTTGGTTGTATCTAGCTTTGTTTCTTTTTTCGTTTCTTTGCTTCCTTTTCTTAATTGATTTGACCAGGTGGGTGATCTTGATGATAATGAGAAGCACATATCCTTGTGCTTTAATTTTAAAAAAAAATATGCAAAGGTAATTTATCATCATGTCATGAAATCAATTTTCTCATTTACACATATTTCCCCTCCCTCCTTTTTCGACATACTTATCACAAATTTTTGGTGTTGTTTTTGGAGTGTTTGTAACGGTTACCAGTACGTTTGTGTTTGTGTAATTATTATCAAAGCCAATAATCCTGGCTTTTCTTTCTTTTGCTTGGTAAATTGCTTTGCTTGTCTGGTAATGCTTAACTTCTGATGTTAGGGCTTCCTGCTTTGCTTTATACTAAAAGTAGTGGACCCCTTTCGGAGTGGTGCTGGTTTTTTTTTCCAGCATCTACCAGCAAGCAGTCTATGAGGGCTGTTGGATGGTGCAAGAATAGGGGGAAGAGCAACTCAAGTTGCGAGTTGCTCCAACCCCCTCTCACTTGCATGCCTACGGTCCCAACCCATTCTCAACACATCCCAAAAACAAAGTCCAGCGAAGAGAAAGAGCGAGTGCCCCCAGAGGGTTAAAAGTGAGTGATTTCTCTAGTGAGAGAAAATTACGGTGTTTATTCTAGAGTGTGTAAAGTTGTTTCCCAGTGAGAAATAGTAAAGTTTTTTTCTTCCAATTTTTTACTGTTTTACTGTCACTAATTTTTATATTGACTAGTGAATCACAACATGTGGTATTAGAGCCTAGGTGAGCTGAGAGAGAGAGAGAGTAAAAAAGGAGTGAATTTTTTTGGAGCGAATTTTTTTACCATTGTATTTTCTCTCTCTTCAAAATGTCTGTAGAGAGGCATCATCATCCGGAGCCATGATCAAGCTGATGGCCACAAATTACACACTGTGGAGAGCTCGAATGAAGGATCTCCTTAGTTGTAAATATTTATTTGACCCATTAGAAGTCAAAGGAGTAAAGCCGGAATCCACCAAAGAAGCTGATTGAAGATGATGAATTGAAAGACGATCGGTCAAACCTGACAATGAATCGATTACAGCGTCTTCCATCATGTTGCGCAGGAGACGGACGTATTTGCCCTCTGGTAAAAACTTGATGACATGTACCAAGCCAAGTCTGCTCGAAATAAAGTCTTGTTAACGAGGCGATTAGTAAATTTGAGGTTACGGAGTCGAACTTTCGTTGCCGAGCACATGAGTGAGTTCTAGAGCCTGATGAATCAGCCATCTGCAGTGGAGTTACAGCTTGGGGATGAAGCACAAGTTCTCCTTCTCAGTTCTCTTCCAGACAACTGGGAGACGTCGGTGTTCTCTCTCAGCAATTCGGCCCCAAACGATAAACTTACCATGTATATGGTTAAGGACGTCATCCTCATCAAGGAGGCAAGAAGAAAAGAAGTCCGCGACCAATCGCATGCCCTCGTGACATAGACTCGAGGAAGACAACAAGAAGGTGGTCGAAGCAGGGACAGAGACATGAGCAAGAGCTATGGTAGGTCCACAGACGGGAGGAAGCATACCTACAAGTGTTACTATTGTGGGATGGAGGGCCACATGAAGAACGGCCGGAAGGTGTTACGAGAGCAAAGTCAAAATGGTTCTCAATAGAAGACCAAGGATGGAGAGACGTTAGTCACTTATACAGGAGAAGTGGTTATTTGCTCTATCCAAGAATAGACATGCCTTCATGTTTCCAATTAGGACATCGAGTGTGTGGTTGATATAACAGCATCCTGCCACGCCACTTCTCGAAGAGACTTCTTCACCCGTTACAAAGCAAGAGACTTCGGCATCGTGAAGATGTGGAATATAACATGTAAGATCGTAGGAATTGGCGACGTTCAGATTCAGACGAACGTCGGTTGCACAATAACTCTGAAGGATGTCCGAAATATGCCAGACGTCCGGCTAAACTTGCTCTCTGGGACAGCCTTTGACAAACAGGGCTTCGACAACCACTTCATCAACGTCACATTGAGAATGACGAAAGGGGCTATGATTATCGCAAATGGGCATACATGTGGTACGTTATACAAAACTCATGTGAAGATATGTACAGACATCCTTAACGTGGTGGAACGTAAAGCTATTCAAAATCTGTGGCACCAACGACTCGGTCACATGAGTGAGAGATGGTTATCTCTGTCGAAAAAGAAGGAGCTGATTTCAATCACTAAGGATGCTGGACTAGATCATTGTCAGCATTGCTTAGTTCGCAAGCAACATAGAGTCTCCTTCAGTTCTTATTCAACAAGGAGATCAGAGTTACTCAGTTTGATACACTTTGATGTTTGCGGTCCCTTGGAGGTATTGGGTGGCAACATGTACTTTTTGACCTTCATTGATGTTGCTTCTCGGAAGGTGTGAGTCTACTTCTTGAGGACGAAAGACCAAGTGCTCAGCTACTTCAAGCTGTTTCACGTCATGGTCGAACGTGAGACATGAAAAAAGTTAAAGTGCATTCGCTTAGACAATGGAGGCGAATACACTTCTAGAGCGTTCGATGTCTACTGTTAAAGTCAAGACGTTAGACATGAGAAGACAGTTCATCGCACTCTACAACACAATGTCGTAGCTAAAAGGATGAACCGGACGATCATGGAGAAGGTCAGAAGCATGCTCAGTATGGCTAAGCTACCAAAGCAATTCTGGGGAGAAGCTGTTCGTGCTGCCTGCTACCTCATCAACAGATCACCATTAATACTTTTGGATTTTGCGATTTCAGAGAATTTGTGGTTGGTAAGAATCCCTCGTACTCCCACCTGAGGGTATTCGGTTGCTTAGTCTTTGCTCATGTATCTAAGGAGCAAAGGCAGACGATTGATGCAAGGACCATTCCTTGTATCTTCATCGGCTATGAAGATGAAGAATTTGGGTACAGATTGTGGGACCCAAAAACTAAGAAGGTTATTTGGAGCAGTGATGTCATGTTCCAAGAAAATCAGACCCTAGAAGACATTGAAAAGCCATTGGTGTCTTCAAATGCAAGCTCAAGTGCTGAAAACATTGTTACAGATCCAGCTCCAACGCAATAAGAAGAGGTGCATGAATAAATACCAGAAGAAGAGGAGGTTGTTGAACAAGACATGGAAGAAGAGGCGGATGCTGGGCAGGGGGGAGCCATAACCCTTTTCACCAGCTATTGCACACACCTCTTGAAGTCAACAACTCACAAGTAGGGAGATCTGAACGAGGCCAGATTCCATCAACCAAATATTCAGAAGTCAGAAGCTGAGTATCTTTTACTTTCTAAAGTTAGAGTGTGTAAAGTCATTTCCCAGTGAGAAAGAGTAGAGTTTTTTTTCCTCCAATTTTTTCTATTTTACTGTCACTAATTTTTATAGTGATTAGCAAATCACAACAAGTGGCACCCTTAAGAACTTCGTACATGATAGATGAGCATCATCATGGACACATGAAAATGGTCGGGATTCATTCATTGCTTGCAAAAGAGATAACTGAATCGAGATTCATTTATTGCAAGAGGTATAGATTCACCAACTGCAAATGTCATAAAGATTGTTAAAATATTACTTGAAAAAGGTGGGGTTTGAGGTAGAGAATCGCATGACCTCATACTCCAAACGCTACTCAGACTCCTGCTCGCAACACACGCTAGAAACATCTGGACTTCAATTCCAACTTAAAGATCTTGGCATTCGAGATAAGCAGGCCGGATTCAAAAAAAACCAATCAGGTTTGGGTCTCAATTTGCATCACAACTCAACAAGTCTCCACCTTGATGCAAATAGAGCGCAAAATCTATAGCAAACCGTCGACTCTATGGACCCCCCAATACCCCTTAGCGCGAAGCTTTAGTCCTGAGAGACGCCTGTATGAACTTGCTGCGAAGGAATTAGCCCGATGATCCTATATGTAGGATTGAACATGCATTATCTCAACAAAGCATTACATCAAACTCTAAGATTCCTACCAACAATATGCTGCAAACAGTTAGTAATTGATGGTCAAAGTTCATAAATGCCCACGGGGGCTGCACAAGTATTCCAGCTGCCCATCCTCTTTTTTCTTTGTTTTATTTTGATATCTCTTTCAAAATGAGGCCATTGATGATGTATTATGGGTAATTGAACCCCTATAAAAGAGGGTTAAGTCAGATGATGAAGGCATCCCAAAACACAAGCAATCTCATCTTCAAGATAAAGAGTGAGGAGGAAACCTGGAGAGGTAAGAGTGAGGGATTTATCCAGTGAGAGAAAATTGCCCCAGAGATGGAAGTTACCCACAGAGAGGTAAAAGTTGTATTGAGTTTTTTTTGTGTTTACCCTAGAGTGTGTAAAGTTATTTCTAGTGGAAAATAGTGAATTTTTTTACTCTCCAGTTTTTACTGTTTTACCGTTATTAGTATTTTTACTGTTTTACTGTTATCAGTAAGTCTTCTAGTGTTCATTGAGAATTACAACAAGTGGTATCAGAGCCTAGGTGAGCTGTGAGAGAGTTAAAAAGGAGGGAGTGAATTTTTTTTTGGGGGGGGGGGGATTTTTTATATTTTCTTTTCTCTTCAAATGGAAGAATCATCCTCATCTGGAGCTATGGTCAAGTTGACGACCATAACTTACACACTGTGGAGATCTCAAACAGAGGATCTCCTCACTTGTAAAGATTTATTCGACCCATTACATTTTAAAGGAGTAAAGACAGAATCCACCAAAGAAGCTGACTCGAAGAAGATGAATCGAAAGACGATCAGTCAAATCCGTCAATGGATCGATCACAGCGTCTTCCTCCATGTTGTGCAGGAGACGGACGCACATGCCCTGGCAAAAGCTTGAGGACAAGTACCAAGCCAAAACCGCTCGAAACAAAGCCTTGTTAATGAGGCGATTAGTAAATTTGAAGCTACGGAGTGGAACTTCCGTTGCCGAGCACACGAGCGAGTTCCAAAGCCTGGTGAATCAGCTATCTGCAGTGGAGTTACGGCTTGGGGATGAAGAGCAAGCTCTTCTCCTTCTCAGTTCTCTTCCAGACAACAGGGAGACGTTGGTGGTCTCTCTCAGTAATTCGGCACCAAACGGCAAACTTACCATTTCTATGGTTAAGGATGCCCTCTTCAACGAGGAGGCCATGAGAAAAGAAGCCGGCACCAACCAATCACATGCCCTTGTGACAGAGACTCGAGGAAGACAACAAGGAGGTGGTCGAAGCTGGGGGCAGAGGCAGAAGCAAAAGCCGTGGTAGGTCCACAGACGGAAGGAGACCTACCTACAAGTATCACCATTGTGGCATGGAGGGCCACATGAAGAAAAACTGCCGAAAGCTGTTACGAGAACAAGGTCAAAATGGTTCTCAACAGAAGACCAAGGATGGAGAAGCGTTAGTCACTTGTGTTGGAAACAGCATCCTACCCTATGTTTGATGATAACAAACCCTACTGAACTGTTCTAATCTGTTTGTTGAGTGTGTCACAGGTCCCTATAGTCATGATTGCTCAAGTTACATATGCACGTACTCAAGTACGTTGAAATACGGAGCTGAAACTTCATTTGGAATTACACAAGCTGATCAAACGAGAGAGTATAGCTATGAAACTCTACCCTAGAGTTAATCATAGGCTATAAATAGCATGGGATTTTTCTCAGGATTTATGGAGATTGTTTGAAGTCCAAATACGGGGAAATACGAGAAAATACTGAGTATACAAAGAAGAAACTTTTTCTACAAGTGGTGAAATGAGGTGAAACAATTCTCACATGTCAAAATGAAGCTCTGGGATTTTTGAGAATTATTTCAGAATTTTTGGGATTTATTTGATGCTCAAATACGCAAGAATACAGTGAAAATACTCAGAAAATACGGCATACGGTACTGTGCATATATACGCTTCATCGCAGATTTAAATCCACGCTGACGTGGCATCATCCAGGCCGTTCGTTCCGCATCCAACGGCATCACGCAGCTTGGCGACGTGGCTCGCTTACAACCGCCAGATCTTCATCCAACGGTCACCAACCGATCGGACCCAGTCGCAAAAGGCGGGCTGAATGCGTCGACTCCGTGTCGACGTGGCGCCATCTTAGCCGTCCACGCGGAGATCCGACGGCTACCGACAGTGCGGGTCCGGGTCAGCGGAGGCGGGCGCCGACGCACGAATATTGACGGACACGTGGCGTGCCGACGTTGAATCCCGCTTGATCCAACGGCCAGAAACGCTGCCGACATCGGATTTTAGATCCGAACCCGTTAAGCGAATTTAAAACGTGATTTTGAGCGGATCGGGTTCGTTGGAACAGTAACTCAAACCCGTTAACTCAATTCTATATAAAGCCATGCACACTCTTCACTATTTCATCAATAAGTGGAGTTCTAGAGATCCAAATTGAGTTCCGCAAGAAGCGTTGCGACCGTGACTTCATCCCCGACGCAGTGACAGCAAGTTGAGCAGCTAGTTCCTCCTGTGCAGCAAATGAGATCATTTTGAGTGAGGAACTTCTACCGACTACTTCCACGGGGACAGCGACTACTTCTTCTACAGACATCCGATCAACATTCCGTAAGAAGCGTTGCGAAGCTACTGACGTGCTGAAAGACGATAACCAGAGAGATCTTCACAAATGAGCTTTCTAAACTCTTGATCTTATTTATTTGTGAAGTTATTAATGTTTTGATCAGCATTTCTGTAATATAATTTCTTCCGCTATTTGGGACTCTGGGAACCAAACTTGTTGGGGCAAGTTGGGTTGGGGAGTGATACTTGTATGTTTCTTTTTGGCTTTGGTGAGCTTGAGTTGGTCTGACAGGTTGGTGTTGGTGCACCAATCTAAGGGAGATTGTAACTTCTTAAAGAAACAGTATAAGTGATTGCTCATTGGGGTGGACGTAGGTCATGGGGACCGAACCACGTTAAATTCTGTGTCTTCTGTGAATGCTTTGATTGTCTGATTCCTAAACTGCATGCTGTAAACTAGGCTTAATTTTTATCTTGCGATAATTTGGTCAAAGGCCTATTCACCCCCCCTCTAGGCCTTATTTAGATCCTACAAGTGGTATCAGAGCACCAGGCCTGGCCATTTGAGTCTAGTTCATAATGAATACATATGATTCAGCATTTGCTGAAGGACAGTCTACAGTTAGACCACCCAAATTTAATGGGACTGATTTTGCTTACTGGAAAGCTAGGATGAAAATTTTCTTAGTCTCTTCAGATCTTGAAATTTGGAAAATTGTTGCTAAAGGCTATCACCCACCTACAATCAAAATTGAAGATATTGATGTACCAAAACCAGAAGATAAATGGGATGATAACGATAATAAACTTTATGCTCTGAATGGTAAAGCTATGAATGCAATTATCTGTGCACTTGACAGAACTGAGTTTAACCGTATATCTCATTGTCTTACTGCGCAGGAAATCTGGAACACTCTCGAAGTCACTCACGAAGGAACCTCTCAGGTGAAGGAGTCCAGATTAGCGCTGCTGAGCTCAGAGTACGATGGTTTCCACATGCTACCAGGAGAATCCATCAAGGACATGTACACTCGCTTCACCGACATCGTATACAACTCAAAAGCCTTGGGAAAGTCTTACGACAGCATCGACCTCATTCGGAAAATCCTAAGAGCGCTTCCTAGTTCCTTCCGACCTAAAGTGACGGCCATCCAAGAAGCTAGAGATCTCACTAAGCTGAAGCTGGATGATCTGATTGGGAATCTGTTATCCCATGAGCTGGAACTCAAAACCGTCGAGACAAGAGAAAAAGGTGAGGCTAAACCTTTAAAGACCATCGCTCTCAAAGCCGAAGAAAGTGACAAAGAAGATCTCGACGAGGAACATGCACTGATGGTCAGAGGATTCCGACGCTTCATCAGAACTCCTGCCGGAAAATCTGAAATGGCAAAAAGGTTCAATCGTTTTAATAAGTTTAATCCTTTGAATTCCTCGTCTGAACAGAATACTACTAAAAGTGTTCAATGTTTCAACTGCAAGAAATTTGGACATTTCATGAAAAACTGTCCAACAAAGAACGCGTCATCCGAAGCCAAAGGGAAATCATTTGCGGTAACATGGGATGATGACGATGAAGACGAACCACAAGACGAAGTAGCGCAATCATCACTTTGCCTAATAGGTGAAAGCGACACGAACAAGGTAAGAGATGAATTTTCTTTACCAGAATTAATGAACATTTGTGAAAACATGAATTCAGAAATTACTTCTCTTGAATCCTCTATAGAAAATTATAAAGAAATGAATTTCCAACTACAGCAAGAAAATTATAATGTTTTGCAAAATGAAATAAAATTGAAAAATGAAATTGCATCGCTCAAAATTACCATTGAAAAACTCAAAGGAAAATCTAGTATTACTGAAGCTATACCTTGTCAGACTTGTGCTTCATTAAAGCTAGAAATTAAGAATGGTAATGAAAAGATTGTTGGCCTAAATAAAAGAATAGAAACTCTCGCTAAAAATGAAGATAATGTTAGAAAGAGTTTTATAAATAAAAGTGTCATGCTAGTAAATGAAAACATCTTTTTGAAATCCAAAGTCTCTGATTTAGAACTGAGTATCAGAAAATTTGGTGTAGGAAGGAAATCACTAGACATCATTCTTGGATACCAGTCAATCAAAAACGATAAACAAGGACTAGGATTTGGAAATGTTTATAATGAAAACATGATAAAGAAAAATCATTACATCAAGAAAAAGAAACGGAACGCCAAATGTTATACATGTGGTTCTTTTGAGCATTTATATAGAAATTGTCGTTATAAGAACCAAAACATGAAGTTCAAACAAGTATGGGTTCCGAAAGGTACCATGACTAACCATTGTGGACCTATTTGGCTACCCAGGTCACACATACCTTGTTCTTCTTATGTGTAGGGACTCAGCGTGGCTAAGGAACAACTGTGTGAGTGGTATTTGGATTCAGGCTGCTCAAGACACATGACAGGGAACAGCGACAAGTTCCTTAGCCTCGTGAAGCAAGAAGGAGGAAGTGTTACATTAGGGGACAACGGCAAGTGCAAGGTAATGGGTAAAGGTATTGTTGGCAACAATACTTTTAAAATTTCTGACGTCCTCTGGGTTGAAAATCTCAAACACAACCTCATCTCCATAAGCCAACTCTGTGACAAAGGTATGAAAGTACTTTTTGATGAGAAAATTTGTAAAATTTATGACTCGGTCACAGGTAATACCCTCTTCATAGCCAATAGGAAAAATAATGTTTATACAATAATAATTGAAGAAATGACAATTGCTAAATGTTTGATTGGCAGGGAGGAGGAGGCTATACTATGGCACCGGAGACTATCACATGCCAGCATGAAATTGCTACATAAGCTGGAGAATAAAAACCTGGTCCGAGGCTTGCCACATCAACAGTACGAGAATGGTAAGTTGTGTGTTGCATGCACAAAAGGTAAGCAAACTAGATCCACTTTTACGGGAATTCGGGAAGTTACCACTTCACGAGTCCTAGAATTGATTCATATGGATTTGTTTGGGCCTACCGATGTTGCTAGCCTCAATGGAAAGAGATTTTGTTTTGTTTTGATCGATGATTTTTCTAGATATACATGGGTTTACTTCTTAGCCAAGAAATCGGATTCCTTTGAAAATTTCCAAAATTTTTGTAATCAAGTTTCAAATGAGAAAAATCTTTCAATTATGAAAATTAGAAGTGATCACGGTGGTGAATTTGAAAACTCTGTTTTTGAAAACTTCTGTTTGGAAAAAGGGATCTTACATGAATTTTCTTCTCCTAGAACACCTCAACAAAACGGGGTGGTCGAAAGAAAAAATCGAACTTTAAAAGAGATGGCAAGAAGCATGCTTAATGATTATTCTCTTCCTATGTATTTTTGGGCCGAAGCAGTGAATACAGCCTGCTATGTTTGCAACAGGGTTATGCTTAGACCTTTAATGAACAAAACATCCTATGAACTGTGGCATGGCAAGACTCCTAACATTTCATATTTCAGAGTATTTGGATGCAGGTGTTTCATTTTAAACACAGGAGATCAGCTGGGGACATTTGAATCCAAATCAGACGAAGGAGTGTTCGTAGGATATTCATCAAGGAGCAAAGCATACAGGATCTACAATAAACGAACCTTAACTGTTGTTGAGTCAATTAATGTGAAATTTGATGAAGCTGAAATAGATCTTTTAAATTGCAGGGAAACTGAAGATGCAGACAAGGAAACTACAGAGCCTGAAAACATAGCTGAACCATCTGAAGGCCAAAAGGAAGCTGAACCAGAAGTAACACAAGGACATAGACTGGAAAGAGGAGAGCTCAGGTTCAATCCACATCATCCACCTGAGCTGATCATGGGGACTCCTACGGAAGGTATACGCACTCGATCCACTTTCAATAACTTGTGTGCCTTATGCATTCATGGTGACCTTATTTCTGAAATTGAACCGAAGAACGTTGAAATCGCTTTAACTGATGAAAGTTGGGTTATGGCCATGCATGATGAGATTAATCAGTTTGATAGAAATAATGTTTGGACATTAGTGCCCCGACCTGATAATTACCCAATTGTTGGCACTAAATGGATTTTCAAAAACAAACTTGATGAATCTGGAAATGTAATCAGAAATAAGGCAAGATTAGTGGCCAAAGGATATAACCAGATTGAGGGAATTGATTGTGATGAAACTTTTGCACCCGTTGCTAGATTAGAAGCCATTAGAATATTACTGGCTTTTGCAAGTTTCAAAGGTTTTAAATTGAAGCAAATGGATGTGAAAAGTGCATTTTTAAATGGTTATTTGAAAGAAGATGTTTTTGTTGAACAACCCCCTGGTTTTGAAAGTCATAATTTTCCAAATCACGTTTACAAGTTGCAAAAGGCTTTGTATGGTCTGAAGCAAGCTCCCAGAGCTTGGTACGACCGTCTCAGTTCATATCTTTTGGAAAATAACTTTAAAAAGGGTAGTGCAGACAACACTTTGTTTATCTTGCATGAACAGGATCATTTTCTTATTGTTCAGATTTATGTGGACGATATTATTTACGGTGCTACTAATGATCTTTTATGCCAAAAGTTTGAAAAGGTTATGCAGGATCAATTTGAGATGAGTCTGGTCGGAGAGTTGAAATACTTTTTGGGCTTTCAAGTAAGACAAACTGGAGATGGCATATATGTTTCCCAAACCAAGTACATAAAAGAACTGTTGAAGAAATTTGGGATGGAAAATGCAAAGCCAATGCGAACTCCAATGAGTCCGACGACGAAGCTTGAAAAGGATGACAAAGGTATAAATGTGGACCAAAAGCTTTATCGAGGTATGATTGGGTCCTTACTCTATTTAACTGCATCTAGACCAGACATCATGTTTTCTGTCTGTTTGTGTGCACGATTTCAAGCCTGTCCAAAAGAATCACATTTGATAGCCATTAAGAGGATTTTTCGATATCTTATTCACACTCCTACACTTGGACTATGGTATCCCTCTTGTGGTAATCTTAATTTGGTTGGCTATGCTGATGCTGATTATGCTGGTAGTATGATTGATAGAAAGAGCACTAGTGGAACATGTTTTATGCTAGGACATTCATTGGTTTCTTGGTCTAGTCGTAAGCAGAACAGTGTTGCTTTGTCCACTACTGAAGCTGAGTATATTGCCCTTGGCAGTTGCTGTGCCCAAGTACTTTGGATGATGCAAACCCTGTCTGACTACGGCTTGGATCTTAGAAAAGTTCCATTACGATGTGATAGTAAGAGTGCTATAGATCTTTCTAACAATCCTGTTCATCACTCTCGGACAAAACACATAGATGTAAGACATCATTTTCTTAGAGATCATTTGGCAAAAGAGGATGTATCCATTGAATATATTTCTACTGATTCTCAGTTGGCAGATATCTTTACAAAACCTTTGCCAGAAGATCGTTTTTGTCGTCTACGTCTAGAACTGGGCATTATTGATTATATTTAGAGTGAAAATATTATTTGGTGTGCTTTTATTGTTTTTGTGTGGTGTGCTACAAAAAGAAAAATAAAAAAAAAATGAAAAAGAAAAATAAAAAAAAATGAAAAAGAAAAATATAAACAGAAAGGGAAAGTGAATTGTCTATCTCCTCCTTTTGCATTTTTTTTTTTTCATCAGAAACAACTTTAAATGCAAAACATATGTCTTATGGATTTTGAATATTATATTCTTAACAATGCTTGCATTCAAAGACTACATGCTTAATTAGGTCATATTCATTAATGAGTAACTAACGTTTTTCATCATCCAATCACACTTACACAGATCAATATGTTTTTTGATATGGATTTGAAATATTGAATAAGAAAAGTGGTTGTTGGTGGACTAATTTATGTTTTAATGGGATATGATGTTTCAAGGCATGGGTAAAAAGAAAAGCTCTCATCAAAATATACGTGTATAAAAAGAATAGCAAGACGAGTGTCTTCAAAATATATACACAGAGCTTCGTATGAAAAATGGATACGATCCATGTCCTTGATACTACCCTTGGACATCCAACTTATGCTATAAATGTCATTTTTTAGCGTTGGTGTTAAGTCCGTCAAGCACTGCCATTTCACATTTAAAAATCCTTCTCGGTCATGTTTGGAATTGGTAACTTGAACTCATATTACATGAGAAGGGGAAACTCAATCTTTGATGTTCATATATTCAGTGGAAAAGATGGTTATGACAGGATGTCTTCCTTATTACCTCTCCATATGTACTAAACATTTGATCATCACACTTGAGCACGGAGATGAATTATGGTAGTTATGACTTAGTGATTATTGCTTATTTATTCATTGTGGTCAAACGATGTATTGCCTTTTGTTTTGGTTTATAATGTTCAATTTTCCATTCCTCATATGTTATTTCATACATTTTTTGATGAAAACAAAGGGGGAGAGAAATATTAAGATTGATCAGAGATAGGGGGAGCATGTCAATAGGGGGAGCATGTCAATAGGGGGAGCATATCATTTTGCCATTCATGCTCATATTCATGCTTCACACACTCACACACTTCACACATTTTTGATGTAATCTTAATGTCCGGTTTGTTCTCATCAAAAGGGGGAGATTGTTGGAAACAGCATCCTACCCTATGTTTGATGATAACAAACCCTACTGAACTGTTCTAATCTGTTTGTTGAGTGTGTCACAGGTCCCTATAGTCATGATTGCTCAAGTTACATATGCACGTACTCAAGTACGTTGAAATACGGAGCTGAAACTTCATTTGGAATTACACAAGCTGATCAAACGAGAGAGTATAGCTATGAAACTCTACCCTAGAGTTAATCATAGGCTATAAATAGCATGGGATTTTTCTCAGGATTTATGGAGATTGTTTGAAGTCCAAATACGGGGAAATACGAGAAAATACTGAGTATACAAAGAAGAAACTTTTTCTACAAGTGGTGAAATGAGGTGAAACAATTCTCACATGTCAAAATGAAGCTCTGGGATTTTTGAGAATTATTTCAGAATTTTTGGGATTTATTTGATGCTCAAATACGCAAGAATACAGTGAAAATACTCAGAAAATACGGCATACGGTACTGTGCATATATACGCTTCATCGCAGATTTAAATCCACGCTGACGTGGCATCATCCAGGCCGTTCGTTCCGCATCCAACGGCATCACGCAGCTTGGCGACGTGGCTCGCTTACAACCGCCAGATCTTCATCCAACGGTCACCAACCGATCGGACCCAGTCGCAAAAGGCGGGCTGAATGCGTCGACTCCGTGTCGACGTGGCGCCATCTTAGCCGTCCACGCGGAGATCCGACGGCTACCGACAGTGCGGGTCCGGGTCAGCGGAGGCGGGCGCCGACGCACGAATATTGACGGACACGTGGCGTGCCGACGTTGAATCCCGCTTGATCCAACGGCCAGAAACGCTGCCGACATCGGATTTTAGATCCGAACCCGTTAAGCGAATTTAAAACGTGATTTTGAGCGGATCGGGTTCGTTGGAACAGTAACTCAAACCCGTTAACTCAATTCTATATAAAGCCATGCACACTCTTCACTATTTCATCAATAAGTGGAGTTCTAGAGATCCAAATTGAGTTCCGCAAGAAGCGTTGCGACCGTGACTTCATCCCCGACGCAGTGACAGCAAGTTGAGCAGCTAGTTCCTCCTGTGCAGCAAATGAGATCATTTTGAGTGAGGAACTTCTACCGACTACTTCCACGGGGACAGCGACTACTTCTTCTACAGACATCCGATCAACATTCCGTAAGAAGCGTTGCGAAGCTACTGACGTGCTGAAAGACGATAACCAGAGAGATCTTCACAAATGAGCTTTCTAAACTCTTGATCTTATTTATTTGTGAAGTTATTAATGTTTTGATCAGCATTTCTGTAATATAATTTCTTCCGCTATTTGGGACTCTGGGAACCAAACTTGTTGGGGCAAGTTGGGTTGGGGAGTGATACTTGTATGTTTCTTTTTGGCTTTGGTGAGCTTGAGTTGGTCTGACAGGTTGGTGTTGGTGCACCAATCTAAGGGAGATTGTAACTTCTTAAAGAAACAGTATAAGTGATTGCTCATTGGGGTGGACGTAGGTCATGGGGACCGAACCACGTTAAATTCTGTGTCTTCTGTGAATGCTTTGATTGTCTGATTCCTAAACTGCATGCTGTAAACTAGGCTTAATTTTTATCTTGCGATAATTTGGTCAAAGGCCTATTCACCCCCCCTCTAGGCCTTATTTAGATCCTACAACTTGTACCGGAGAAGTGGCCATTTGCTATGTCCAAGAAGAGACACGCCTTCACGTTTTCAACTAGGATAGCGAGTGGGTGGTTGAAACAGCAACATCCTTCCACGCCACTCCTCAAGAGACTTCTTCACCAGCTACAAAGCGGGAGACTTTGGCATCGTGAAGATGGGGAATACAAGTTCCTGCAAGATCGTGGAAATTGGAGACGTTCAGATTCATACGAACGTCAGCTGCACAATAACGCTGAAGGATGTCTGACATGTGCTAGACCTCCGGCTAAACTTGCTCTCTGGGACAGCCCTTGACAAACAAGGCTTCGACAACCACTTTAGCAACGACATATGGAGAATGACGAAAGGTGCCATAATTACTGCAAAGGGACACATTTGTGGTACTTTATACAAAACTCATGTGAATATATGTACCGACACCCTTAACCTGATGGAACATGAGTCTACTCAAAATCTGTGGCACTGACGTCCCCTAGATTTGGCTCTATAGGCAATAGGATCGGGGATACCAGATTTAAATATTTTTAACCGCAAGCACACGGTGTTGTAGTGTGGCTTGGGGGTCGAACTCAGGGAGGCGTGTGTTGTGCTTGTTGTCAGGTATGAACCGGTTCACCTGATGGGTGAGCTAGCCCGAACGATCGGTAGGTTGTCACGAATGGAAATACGAAGGATGTAATATATAAAAGGGAACCTAGGACTTTGGTTTCTACCCGATCGTGTGCCCTCTCTATCACGACCGACGGATAGGATAACGATTGGATTTTAGGGTTTAGTGGTGAGACGTTGCCTCTAAGAGTGATACCTGCGTCACATAGGCCCGATATTCCGATCGATGCCCAGGATGATACGCTAGGACTACCCGGGTTCGGTCGGTGGGCATTCCCATGTCCATTAACACCGACCGACTCCGGGAGCACTAAACTCGCAATGATTACTCCCGACATCTCATCCTGCTGTTCCCACGCGCTGGGATTCAATGTCTATGCTAGGGGCGTGAGCTGTGGCTAGGGAGTCAAACACCAATTTTATTCCCCCTTGGCCCGACGGTCAGAGGCGGTCTTTCTCCCGCCAATGACAATGAAACACCCCTCGTAACCATATAAATTCCTAAACCCTTCGAAATCCTATTCCTATGGTCGTTCTAGGGAGAACCCACGAAGGGGTTTCCACCAAAATCCCAGATTAGGGAACTACTCACAATTCATGGCAAAAATGCAATCTAAACGAAATTCAACGGTTGAAATCATAATCAGGCAATAGAAAAGAGTTGCTAGCAATGGTATTAATACAATATTAAAGTTTCAGAACAATCGGAAGACTTACAAAACAAGAGAAAATTCCAGCCGTCACAAGTCCCAAAAACAGACAATACAAAAGGGGCTCTCGTTTCTGAAAACCTAGGTCAACTATAAATAGAAAATGAGGTCACCCGATCGGTTGAAGCATCAACCGATCAGGTGAGCTGCTAGTCGTTTTGGCTATCGGGCTTCAGAAGCTTCAACCAGTCGCTGAGCTGAGCGGGTGGCGCCATCGGTTCGCGAATTGGGGAAATGCTGCTACAGATGAACCGATCGGGTGATATGTCACTCGATCGATTGGAATTAAGCCCAAAAAGACAGAGAGCTCTGTCGATCTCACCCGATCACTGAACCGATCGGGTGAGCTGCTCTTCTCTTCAGCTCCTGTCCGGATCGGATACACGTGCATCAACCGATCGGGTGGCTCTGTCCACCTGATCGGTTGAGGGCTGAAACTTGGTTTTCTTCGACGTTTGGCCCTCTGGACCGCGCGTGACTCCTCCCGTTGCTCCGGGGACTCGTGATATCTTCTTTGTGTGTCCCCAACGCTGGAAACTCCTGCATTTGCACAAAAACACGGAGAAAGTGAAAAGATACAAAAAAACACAAAAGAACGGATATGAAACAACAGAAAACGGCGGAAAATCACGAAGAAGACGTGCGTGAATATATAAAATATAAACGCACGTCAAAATCCCCCAAAGCTAAACCCTTACTCGTCCTCGAGGAAGACGAGTGAGAGTAGGAGCTTGGAGGGAAAAACAGAGAGAGAGAGAGAGAAACAGAAAAAGAAAACAAAATCCTAAATCGCCCGTCAGAGCCACAAAATCAAACACACCACACTAAGCAAGTATGCGATAAAACACATCACTAAACCAAGGAATGTGAATCCATACAAGTGTCGTGGGCCAACGCGGTGAAGCGCGAGTGAGTGTGGTCGTGTGCTAGCAAATGGTGTTACTATCTATATTGTGCAATAAAGCTCCATATACACATACCCAAGGAATGAACCAAATATCGATTCAATTCGAATAAGCGATGAATAAATAGCTCAAGCATGCATGAGAACAGTATAAGAATTGAAGCGTATCACGCGTCAGGGACTCCACAGCTAAGGACTAGGAAATCACCACACTATCGCCTAGATAATCTCTAGAAAGTTCCTATGCCAAGTGTTTTCAAAAACGATGGAGGGTGAGAAGGTGTAGAGTAGAACACTCAGTGCAAACTCTCGCCTTTCCTTTATTCTCGGCAGATAAGAAAAATATTCACACTGGAATTTTTTTGGGTTTTGGGTATTTGTATTTTTTTGGATTTTTGGATATACATATTTTTTTCTCTTTTCTTTTCTTTTTGGGTTTTTCTTTTCTTTTTGGGTTTTTCGTTTCTTCCTTTTTTTGGATTTTTGGATTTTTGGGCTATACATTTGTGTACTCTCCCAAGTGGGAGAACGGTACACGACGAGGGGATTTGCATCAAGTAAACTAAAAAAGAAATCGGAATCTGAACACTTGGGCAAAGGAGATATTTCTCGCAGATCAGAGCATAAGCTAAATGGGTTATCCTAGTCCTATTTGTGGAATCCCGACACATGCGAATTGAAGCATACGATATATATATATATATATATATATATATATATATATATATATATATATATATATATATATATATATATTCCATGCATATAGAAGCAGACAGTAGAAGCAAATACCGCATATTCAAATCGAAGCATGATAATCTAGGGGTCAACCAAGGATAGGTATATAAATCAAAATCACAAAGTAGAAGCACACCACTAGCTAGTCACGACAAACAACTCACACAAAAGCAAAGTAAACCCACGAAGCATGAAATGCAATATGACTCGGCTTCCTAGGGTTAGTGAAAGTGATAATCGTGGTCGTGCTAGGTGTGTGTGTAGTTCTGTGGCAATTCATCATATGGTGTAACGACTGGTTTTCATGTATCCGGATTTATTATATTATAATTTATGTTTTGGTGGATTTTCTCCTCATGTGTAGTTATCGTCTCCGTAACTTTCATTTTCGATCGTTTCGTTGTGTTTTCTCGTTTCTTCCTTAGGATCATCGATTTCGGAGTATGTCATTTGTGACGGGCTTCATAACGGTCGTATCTTACTATTAAATCAAGCCTAGGAGTCTTAGGAATCGATCCCGGAGCTCCGCGCTCCGTATCGGAACTTTTGGTGCTTATTAGCCGGTGTAAGAAGGGGCACAGACCGACTAGATGACGATCCAGTCGGTCGAAAATCCTTCTTGAACTGACTAGTTGGCTTTCTAAATTTCTTAGAAGTTACTGTTTATCGTTAGTCGGTCTAAGAACGTTGGTTGACCGACTAGGTTGCAAACTAGTCGGTCGGCAATGCTTCTTTAACCGACTAACACATCATCTAAATTTTAGTATCAATACTGTTCATGCTTAGTCGGTCTAAGTTCGTCTTTCGACCGACTAGTTGTTAAACTAGTCGGTTAAGTTTTGTACTCAGACCGACTAATTCCTAGTTCTCCTGTACAGTCGAGCTACTGTTCACTATTAGTCGGTTTAAGAACGTTCATCGACTGACTAGATGACAAACTAGTCGGTCAGTATTTGTTCTTCGACCGACTAAATCTAAATCCTATTTTCGTTCAGAAGTTACTGTTTACACTTAGTCGGTCTGCGTTGGTCAACTGACTGACTAGTTCCCAAACTAGTCGGTCAGTGGTTGCTCTTTGACCGACTAATCTGTGTTAAAACCCTAATTTCTGGGCAGCCGCCAGCCCATCCTATTTAAACCCTTCCCAAACGTTTTCTTCTTCCTCCACTCGACCTAAAACCCTAAAATCTCCCCCATTGAGCCCCCTTCTCCCTCAAACCCTTATTCCTTCATCCCAAGCCCTAAATCCATCATCCAAACCCTCCCTCAACTCATTCAACCTCTCATCTCCCTCAAATCTCCATCAAACCCCCAAAATCCCCCAAAAACCCTAGTTGTCCAAACTTCTCCATTCGTTTCCAGATCTGGTCCTTAGGTTCTCCGGAGTGTTTCTTCCGCTTCTTCACGGTAAGAAATCGATCTATTGATGTTTTCATACCCTATTTGTATTTTTATGAAACCCTAATGAAATGAATGTTGTTTTGATGATTGTTTCCCCATAACAGCGATTTCCCCGTAGGCTAGCATCCGTGAGGCGAACCCTCGTTGATCGTCATCCTCGGTGCTAGGCAAGTGAAACTTGCCACTTAGGGTTTAGGCCATGTTTTAGGCCATTTGCTTGTTGTAGGCGTAAAAGAGGCTAGGCGACGAAATGATACTCGCCTAGGCGCAAATTGGGGAACTAGCTTGACAACGTAGCTAGTTCCGACATTTAGCATATTGCACAATTACCATGTCATGTTTAATTTTGATTATCGGTACGCGAATACATTGTCATCCATGCTATCCATGTTGTATGTTGCATTCGTAGCACACGCTACAATACTTGTGTTTCCTGGCTCGTGTTCCAGAAGCGGGCCATGTGTTGGTTGATAGCCAACTCTCGACCTACTAGTTCCGGCTAGGCACCCACTATACGTGGGCATAACCCTATGCCATACGTGTTATTCACACTTCCTGGCTCGTGTTCCAGAAGCGAGCATTCTGTGTTCGGGGGTAATGCCCTGGCTCGACACACTTGGGAGGGGTAGAGATAAACGGTCACTTGAGCTTAGGAGTTGGCCCGATCAGCCACTCTAGCCAACAGGCGGAATCTCTGTGCACGACGTGTTTACTTGACGTGATTTTCTTGACTTGTACTTGAGCACAGCATGCGAGCAATAGGGCACTCGTTGAGTGATCCCTTGTACTTGTTCCTTGACATTACATGTCACAACTACCACTTGACACTTGCTACTTGTACTCCGTTTACTTGTCACTTCCCTACCTTACTTTACTTGCCATGCATCATATAATATTTGAGGTTGCTGGTTTACCTTACCTTCAGTTTCCTTGCCCAAGTCTTTTAGACTTGCTGACATGTGCCCCTTTACTCTTTTGGGTGACACATGTTAGATCTCGAGCCTGAGTCCGTTGTTGAGGACGAGGTGTTTGCGGACACCGAGCCCGAGCTTGTGATTGACGGGGAGTACGTGGACTCTGGGGACCAGTCCTAGTGTCTTCGTTGTGTTTTCCTTTTGTTAGACTGCTGTTTTGTTGTCGGGGCGTAGCACCTATACTTTGTTGCGTTGTTGCTTTTGTTGGCCTTGTTCTGGGCCTTTAGACTCTTTCTTTTAGCCTGGTGGCTTTTCTGGATGTTGGACTTATTTCCGTGTTGGACAATTTATAAGATATGAGATTTTATTCCAGTCTCTCCTTGTGTTATTGTTGTTGTTCCGTTTGTGGTTACAGGGACCTGCTTATGTTTTATTGACGCTTATCGGGTTTGGGGCTTCACAGCTCCACTCTCGTGCGGACCTTTTCACGTCTCGCCTCCATTTTAGGGAAGCAGGTCGTGACAAGTTTTGTTGGTGGCCCATGCAGGTCCTTCTGTAACTACGATTGTCGGAGTGACGATAATAATATTAGAATGTCCAATAAACTAAGTTCGACGTCCGAGTCATAATCTATGAGTCTAATCTGAATCGTTTTCTGTGTCGCTAGATGGCAGGAAGGCGATTCACCCGTGGTGGAGGTAGTGGTGCGCTCCCTCATGACGAGGAGCCTGAGCGGGAGCCCACCATCGGTGAGATGATGCTCCAGATGATGCAAGTGCAGCAGGGCGTGCTCCTGCAAGTCCAGAATGCTCCACTTGCTCGAGCTGCCCGGGCTCTTCCGGATGCCCCTCGTTCTGAGCCGGGAGCGAAGCAATTTCGGGAGCTGGGTCCCGCATATTTTGATGGGTCTGAGGGTCCTCTGGCTACCGATGAGTGGATTCGGAACATAGAGGATAATCTGAAGATGGCCAAGATCACGGCTGGATGGGTTGATTTGGCGAAGCGGCAACTCAAGGATAATGCTCGGAACTGGTGGGATGCGGAAGAGAAGATGCTGGTGGAGCCGATAGCTTGGACTACCTTTAAGTCCAGGTTTGATGAGGAGTTCTTTCTGAAGGCTGCCAAGAAGGAGATGCTGCAGCGCTTCATTGATCTGAAGCAAGGGAGCTTGACGGTGGACCGGTACCACCAAGAGTTCACTAGGCTGAGTCGGTTCGCACCGAAGATGGTGCAGGATGCTGATGAGAGGGCTCAGAGGTTCCTGCAGGGACTTGCTTTGGAGCTCCAGAGTTTTGTGTCTTCTTCTGATCTGGACTCTTATCAGAAGGTTCTGGTCGCTGCCCGGAGGCAGGAACTGAACCTGAGTCAGAGGAGAGGTCATGTTTCTGGTGCTGGGAAGAGGCCTATGGAGCAGGCCAGAGCGATGGTTAGGCCTGGTTTCAAGCCTAATTAGCCAGCTCAGTTTAAGAGGCCAAGAGGGCCTATTCTGAAGACTTGCCATTTCTGCGGTAGGACCGGACACGTCAAGGATCAGTGTAGGAGATTCCTGGGCCAGTGTGTCGTCTGTGGGGATCCTACCCATGCCATGAAGGATTGTCCGAGGTCGAAGCAGCCTTGGAGGGCACCTGTTGCAGCACAGCCGTTGCAGCAGCGAGCGTCTGTTCCTGCTGGACGTGGAGCAGCTCTTGTTCCGCAGGGGCAGACTTTTCAGCAAGCTGTTCCACCGAGGAGGCAGGCTTTTCTGATGACCGCTGTGGAGAGCGAGGCGGTGGATGAGGTTATCGCAGGTAATCCTAAATCTAGCTGTTACCTTCCTAGCTGGTTTTGATTGTTAGACTGTGGTTGTTTGTTTGAACATGATTGTTTGCTAGAATAGGGTTTGATTGTTAATTGCTTGTTAGGTGTGGTTTTGGTGTGCACGTTTCCTGCACGAGTCCTCTTTGACTCAGGTGCATCGATGTGCATTATTTCTCAGAGCTTCGTGGAGAGGCATTCCTTGTCGACGTCCCCTCTTCCCAAGAGTTGGAATATCGTCACAGGGAATGGCGTGGTCTCGGTGCATCGTGGTTGCAATTCTTGCTCGTTGGTGGTCTGTGGACATGAGCTCTTCGCTGATTTCATTGTCCACGACATCATCAACTATGATGCAGTTCTTGGGATGGACTGGCTTGCGAGCTTCTATGCTACGATCGACTGTCGGAGGAAGAAGGTAGTGTTCGAGATTCCCGGACATCCAGTATTCGAGTTCAGTCGAGGTAGCAGTTCGCTTGGTCCTGTCAGATTTCGGGCCAGACCGGTGGAGGTTGTGGCTTTGCAGATGGAGCTGGAGAGGCCAGCTGTCGTGCGTGATTTCGATGACGTCTTCCCCGAGGAGATGTCTGGTTTGCAACCTGATCGAGCTTTGGAATTTTCTATTGATCTTGTTCCAGGAGCGCAGCCGATTTCGAAGGCGCCGTATCGTATGGCGCCTGCAGAATTGGAAGAGTTGCGGAAGCAGTTGGATGAGCTCTTGCAGAAGGGTTATATCAATCCTAGTGTGTCTCCGTGAGGAGCACCGGTGCTGCTAGTGAAGAAGAAGGATGGTTCGCGTCGCATGTGCGTGGACTATCGAGAGTTGAATGCGGTGACCATTAAGAATAAATACCAGTTGCCTCGCATCGATGATATTTTTGATCAGCTTGGAGGTTCGAGGGTGTTTTCTAAGTTGGATTTGAGGAGTGGTTACCATCAGTTGAAGGTGAAGAAGGATGATGTTCCGAAGACAGCGTTCAGGACGAAGTATGGACACTATGAGTTCGTGGTTATGCCTTTCGGCGTAACTAACGCACCCGCAGTTTTCATGAATCTGATGAACCTGATTTTCTACGACTTTTTGAATAAGTTTGTCGTTATCTTTATTGACGACATTCTGATCTATTCAAAGTCGGAGGAAGAGCATGCGTCGCACTTGAGGGCGGTGTTGGAGATTTTGAGGAAGCATCGTTTGTATGCTAAGTTTTCGAAGTGCGAGTTTTGGCTGGATAGGGTTGCTTTTCTGGGGCATGTGGTGACTGGAGATGGAATTTCTGTGGATCCCGAGAAGATTAGGGCCATCAGAGAGTGGGCTGTTCCGTCGTCTGCGTCTGAGATCCGGAGTTTCCTTGGGCTTGCTGGTTATTATCGGCGATTCATTAAGGACTTTTCCCGTATGCTGAGCCGATGACCAGATTGACGCGGAAGGATGTTGCTTTTGTTTGGTCGGGTGATTGTGAGAATGCTTTTGGCGTTCTGAAGGAGAGGTTGACGACTGCCCCTATTCTCGTTGTGCCTGATCGCAGCGGTGGATTTGAGATCTTTTGCGATGCTTCCGGCAAGGGTCTCGGTTGTGTGTTGCATCAGCACGGACATGTTGTGGCGTATGCATCTCGTCAGCTTAAGGTTCATGAGAAGAATTACCCGACGCATGATTTGGAGTTGGCTGCCGTCGTGTTTGCCCTTAAGATTTGGAGGCACTTCTTGCTGAGTGAGAAAGTGAAGATCTTCACCGATCACAAAAGCTTGAAGTATATTTTTACTCAGAAGGAGCTCAACATGCGACAGCGTCGATGGTTGGAGCTCATGGCGGATTATGAGATCGATTTGCAGTTTCACCCTGGCAAGGTGAACGTGGTTCCTGATGCGCTGAGTAGGCTTCCAGCGGTGACGATGTTGACCTCGCAGTGGAGATTGAGCAGGATTTTTGCGAGTCTGGAGTGGAGATTGTCCTTCCTGGAGAGGCTTCATCGTTGATGTACATGCAGGTACAGTCGACGATCGTGGATCGGATTAAGGCTGGCCAGGCCGAGGATCCGAAGCTGGTGAAGATTCGGGAGCTGGTGGAAGCCGGTCTGCGGACTGACTTTTTGATTCATGAGGATGGCTCGCTAAGGTTTGGAGCCAGGGTGTGTGTGCCAGTTGGGGATATTAGAGAGGAGTTGATGGTGGAGGCACACAGTTCGCCGTATTCTGTGCATCCTGGTGGCACCAAGATGTACCAGGATCTTCGCCTGAATTATTGGTGGCATGGTATGAAAAGGAGTGTGGCTCGAAGTGTAGCCAAGTGTTTGGTTTGCCAGCAAGTGAAGGCGGAGCATCAGCGTGCGGCCGGGTTGCTACAACCGCTTCCGATTCCGGAGTGGAAGTGGCAACACATCACTATGGATTTCGTGACAGGACTACCTCGGAGTCCGAGGCAGAATGACGCGATTTGGGTGATCGTAGATCGATTGACCAAATCTGCGCACTTTATTCCGTTCCGAGTGGGACAGTCCACTGAGGCACTAGCGAGGAGATATATGGAGGTAAATTCTTTTTACTCTCCGTTTTATTTCCTTTTCCTAGTTTGGATAGTGATGTAACGTGAATCGTGCAGGAGGTCGTGCGACTTCATGGAGTCCCCGTGAGTATCGTGTCAGACAGAGACACGAGGTTCACATCTCAAGTTCTGGCAGAGTTTGCAGAAGAGCTTGGGTACACGTCTGAGTTTCAGCACGGCGTACCATCCGCAGACGGATGGCCAGTCCGAGAGGACGATTCAGATCTTGGAGGACATGCTGAGGGCGTGCATGTTGGATTTCAAGGGTTCGTGGGAGGACCATCAACATTTGGTGGAGTTTTCTTACAACAACAGCTTCCAGGCGAGTATTGGCATGGCGCCTTTCGCCGCTCTTTTTGGGAGGAAATGTCGATCGCCATTGAGTTGGGATGACGTTGGTGATCGGGAGTTGTTGGGACCTGAGATGATCGTGGAGGCCGTGGATATTGTCAGGAACATTCGGGAGAGGTTGAGAATTGCTCAGGACCGTTTTAAGCATTGGGCGGATGCTAAACGTCGTCCTTTGGAGTTTCAGCCGGGCGACCATGTGTTCTTGAAGATTTCCCCGAATTGCGGTGTGATTCGTTTTGGGAAGCGAGGGAAGTTGAGCCCGCGATACATTGGACCGTTTGACATTTTGGAGAGGGTTGGCGAGGTAGCTTATCGTTTAGCCTTGCCGCCGTCTTTGGAAGGAGTTCACAATGTTTTCCATGTGTCGCAGCTTCGTCGATACATTAGCGATCCATCTCATGCTGTGGATTTCTCGGAGATTACCGTTCGCCCCGATATGACGTATGACCAGCATCCAGTGCAGATTCTGGACCGGCATCAGAAGTCACTTCGGAACAAGGTTGTCAATCTTGTGAGGGTGATGTGGCGACACGGCTCGCCCGGAGAGTCTACTTGGGAGAATGAGGATGAGATGCGAGAGCGTTTCCCGCTTTTGTTCCCGGACACGTGAGTGTTGGGAAATTCCGAGGACGGAATTTTTCTTAAGTTGGGGAGGATGTAACGACTGGTTTTCATGTATCCGGATTTATTATATTATAATTTATGTTTTGGTGGATTTTCTCCTCATGTGTGGTTATCGTCTCCGTAACTTTCATTTTCGATCGTTTCGTTGTGTTTTCTCGTTTCTTCCTTAGGATCATCGATTTCGGAGTATGTCATTTGTGACGGGCTTCATAACGGTCGTATCTTACTATTAGATCAAGCCTAGGAGTCTTAGGAATCGATCCCGGAGCTCCGCGCTCCGTATCGGAACTTTTGGTGCTTATTAGCCGGTGTAAGAAGGGGCACAGACCGACTAGATGACGATCCAGTCGGTCGAAAATCCTTCTTGAACTGACTAGTTGGCTTTCTAAATTTCTTAGAAGTTACTGTTTATCGTTAGTCGGTCTAAGAACGTTGGTTGACCGACTAGGTTGCAAACTAGTCGGTCGGCAATGCTTCTTTAACCGACTAACACATCATCTAAATTTTAGTATCAATACTGTTCATGCTTAGTCGGTCTAAGTTCATCTTTCGACCGACTAGTTGTTAAACTAGTCGGTTAAGTTTTGTACTCAGACCGACTAATTCCTAGTTCTCCTGTACAGTCGAGCTACTGTTCACTATTAGTCGGTTTAAGAACGTTCATCGACTGACTAGATGACAAACTAGTCGGTCAGTATTTGTTCTTCGACCGACTAAATCTAAATCCTATTTTCGTTCAGAAGTTACTGTTTACACTTAGTCGGTCTGCGTTGGTCAACTGACTGACTAGTTCCCAAACTAGTCGGTCAGTGGTTGCTCTTTGACCGACTAATCTGTGTTAAAACCCTAATTTCTGGGCAGCCGCCAGCCCATCCTATTTAAACCCTTCCCAAACGTTTTCTTCTTCCTCCACTCGACCTAAAACCCTAAAATCTCCCCCATTGAGCCCCCTTCTCCCTCAAACCCTTATTCCTTCATCCCAAGCCCTAAATCCATCATCCAAACCCTCCCTCAACTCATTCAACCTCTCATCTCCCTCAAATCTCCATCAAACCCCCAAAATCCCCCAAAAACCCTAGTTCTCCAAACTTCTCCATTCGTTTCAAGATCTGGTCCTTAGGTTCTCCGGAGAGTTTCTTCCGCTTCTTCACGGTAAGAAATCGATCTATTGATGTTTTCATACCCTATTTGTATTTTTATGAAACCCTAATGAAATGAATGTTGTTTTGATGATTGTTTCCCCATAACAGCGATTTCCCCGTAGGCTAGCATCCGTGAGGCGAACCCTCGTTGATCGTCATCCTCGGTGCTAGGCAAGTGAAACTTGCCACTTAGGGTTTAGGCCATGTTTTAGGCCATTTGCTTGTTGTAGGCGTAAAAGAGGCTAGGCGACGAAATGATACTCGCCTAGGCGCAAATTGGGGAACTAGCTTGACAACGTAGCTAGTTCCGACATTTAGCATGTTGCACAATTACCATGTCATGTTTAATTTTGATTATCGGTACGCGAATACATTGTCATCCATGATATCCATGTTTTATGTTGCATTCGTAGCACACGCTACAATACTTGTGTTTCCTGGCTCGTGTTCCAGAAGCGGGCCATGTGTTGGTTGATAGCCAACGCCCGACCTACTAGTTCCGGCTAGGCACCCACTATACGTGGGCATAACCCTATGCCATACGTGTTATTCACACTTCCTGGCTCGTGTTCCAGAAGCGAGCATTCCGTGTTCAGGGGTAATGCCCTGGCTCGACACACTTGGGAGGGGTAGAGATAAACGGTCACTTGAGCTTAGGAGTTGGCCCGATCAGCCACTCTAGCCAACAGGCGGAATCTCTGTGCACGACGTGTTTACTTGACGTGATTTCCTTGACTTGTACTTGAGCACAGCATGCGGGCAATAGGGCACTCGTTGAGTGATCCCTTGTACTTGTTCCTTGACATTACATGTCACAACTACCACTTGACACTTGCTACTTGTACTCCCGTTTACTTGTCACTTCCCTACCTTACTTTACTTGCCATGCATCATATAATATTTGCTAGGTTGCTAGTTTACCTTACCTTCAGTTTCCTTGCCCAAGTCTTTTAGACTTGCTGACATGTGCCCCTTTACTCTTTTGGGTGACACATGTTAGATCTCGAGCCTGAGTCCGTTGTTGAGGACGAGGTGTTTGCGGACGCCGAGCCCGAGCTTGTGCTTGACGGGGAGTACGTGGACACTGGGGACCAGTCCTAGTGTCTTCGTTGTGTTTTCCTTTTGTTAGACTGCTGTTTTGTTGTCGGTGCGTAGCACCTATACTTTGTTGCGTTGTTGCTTTTGTTGGCCTTGTTCTGGGCCTTTAGACTCTTTCTTTTAGCCTGGTGGCTTTTCTGGATGTTGGACTTATTTCCGTATTGGACAATTTATGAGATATGAGATTTTATTCCAGTCTCTCCTTCTGTTATTGTTGTTGTTCCGTTTGTGGTTACAGGGACCTGCTTATGTTTTATTGACGCTTATCGGGTTTGGGGCTTCACAGCTCCACTCTCGTGCGGACCTTTTCACGTCTCGCCTCCATTTTAGGGAAGCGGGTCGTGACATATGGGGTCATCTCTAAGAGAGTGAGAATAAAAAGAAGAGAAGAAAAAGAAAAGCACGAAGAAAAACGACTCAAAAACGAAGAAAAAGATACAACTGACGCACAAAGTGCGACTCCCCCAAGCCGAAACTTGCATTGCCCTTAATGCAATAGTAGTAAATACGGGAGGGCAAAGAAAATGGCGGGGGGGGGGGGGGGGGGGAACGCACCGACACAATAAAGTCAAAAACATGAAACGAAACTGAGAAATAAAGAAAAAGAAACACACTAAAGAGAAGATAGAAAAGCACATCCAAACGACACACATAAACAGGCACACGTCAACGACATCACACGACAACAATCGGTTTCCCCCAAGCTGGACATGGCAATGCTAGCGAAGTGATATGATTAATGTGATGCAGAAATGTGCAAGGGGAGAGTCAATCTGAGCAGATGTCGGTAGAATGGTATGGAGATGGTGAGGAGGGTGGGGAATAGTGGATGAAGGAATCTTCTGAGGACGAAGGAGAAGGTGTGCCGATAGGAGAAGGAGGGGCAACGGGCTGGATCACCGGAGGATCGAAATTTATTGGTGGATCGTGGTGGATAATGATGGCACCGGGTGAATCGACACACGGGTGCCAATCGGGAGGTTCCAAGGGTGGAAAATGTACGAGTGTGGCATACCAAGGATCCGGGTAGAACTCCCACGGCAAATAAGAAATGCGAGTGGGGATTCGCTCAGAAGATGATGGTGGGAGGATGGCAAATGGAGTGTAGTCAGGACTATAGAGGTAGACTGCGCGTTCCTCACCAAAGGGGGTGAGCATACCGATATCGATCAAGTAGTCGCGATCGATACGGCTGCGTCCTGGTAAAATTGGGAGGTCAGGCGGCAGCCTCAGAACACAACTGACAATAAGAGTGATCATCCCACCACAGCAGATGGATCCAGAAGTTGCACGGCTTACAGATAAAATCTCGTGGATGATCCAATGGGCGGTGTTTATGGGTAATGGGACATAACCATGGATCCTGTCGTGGGACATGGCATAAAGAAAGAAAAGCTCATCCCTAGACGCCGCGGAAACATCTATGCGGGAGAAAATGGTGTTGCCAAGGAGGCAATGGGCGAAGCGGTAACATGGATTTATTATGTAGGAGGCAAGTGCCCCGATGGAAAGGTGGTATACCGGGTGAACAGTTGCCAAACACCATCGTCCCGAAAGTAAGAGAACATATCAGACCGATCATGAGTTGAACATTCAACGTGACGATCGGGGTGAGGAAAATTCAGAATATTGTTAAGCTCGGCAAAGTTCATAGAATAATTATCATTGAAGGCGCAGAAAGTGAAACCCCAATCTGAAACTTCGAGAGAACTGAGGAACTCGAGTGTGAGATTTCGGTGTGTGTGGGCATGGGCACGGAGAATGAAATCGCAACCAATGCAGCTACAAAGTTTGCTGACGCCCCTAAAGAGTCCGAGAGATTCGAGCGTGGGGGAATCATCGAAAAGGGTAGGTCGCATAGGGCGATGAAGCAGGGCGTGCAGACGTGCAGATTGCTCTTCAGAAGTTGGGTTAATGCCCAGGAATGATGGGGGAAAAGGGCCGTGTAGGGGATGTCTGCGTGATGATGAGGCAATCTCTTTTCCCTTCTTAGACATGGTAATGACTGGGGGGAATGATAAAGTGGGGAGGGTGTCTATGATGATGATAAAGCAGATTAAGCAGGTAGACACAAATTCAAGACATTGCATATAAGGAAAGAAATACGAAGAGTGGAAAGAGGTTACCCAACAATGATGCAAGTCCAAGCTCCCAAAAGATCCCACGCCTTATGAGGGAGCAATTTGGGGAGCTGTCGCTCGCTGATCCGTCAAGAAATGAAGTTTCAAAAATTGGAGGCTAGGGTTAGGGTTTGGATGATTTGCAGGTGAATGAGGTCGATGGGAAGGGTATTGATGGTGGGGAAGTATGGGAATAAGTGAGGGTTTGATTTTAGGGGTGTGGGGAGTCATGGGGGGGATCAATTTGGAAGAAGGAGAGAGCGACCGTGCGAAATGGAAATGAGGAAATCGGGTGAATGGGGTCGGGTGAGGGGTAATTTATATAAAGGGGGAGGCAAACCGATCGGGTGAGATTTCACCCGATCGGTTGGGTTATTTTCGAAAATTTCTTGTGAATCAACAGCTACAGGTCAACCGATCGGGTGAGACTTCAACCGATCGGGTGACCGCTTCCCAATTTTCCCGAGAGCACTGTGCTCTTCACCCGGACAGCCACCCGATCACAGCTTCAGCTCAACCGATCGGTTGATTTAATCCCAAAATTTCCTGAGAGCTCTGCTGTTTTCATCCAATCTTCCACCTAGTCTCAGCTTGTTCCACCCGATCGGTTTGCTGATGCACTGATGCATGGCCATCTTCAGATACGGCTCAACGGATCGGTTGGTGCATCATCCGATCGGTTGAGGGCTATTTCCTGCACAAACATAAAAATTCATCTAAGTTCCCCAATGAACATCCCCATTGCAGTATTTATTCACCAAAAATAAGAAAACTAATCCTATAAAATAACGAAGAAAGTTTAGAACATGGGTTGCCTCCCATGAAGCGCAGTTGTTTAAAGTCATTTGCTCGACTCCTCATTTAGTGATCAATTCGGATCCGGAGGATTTGTAGATGAGCCATCGGTCGTTGAGATTCCGACCGGGGAGATTGATGGTTCACCAATCGCATAATGTTTTAGACGCTGCCCATTGACTTTGAACGGTTCATCTCTTCACATTATCTCAATTGCTCCATGCGGGAAGACCTTCGTGACTCGGTAGGGTCCCGACCACCTAGACTTGAGCTTTCCGGGAAAAAGCCTCAGTCTCGAGTTGAATAGGAGAACTAAGTCTCCTTCCTTGAATTCTTTCTTCAGAATGCGCTTGTCGTGCCACCGTTTTAACGTTTCCTTGTAGATCCGGGCATTTTCGTAAGCATTGAGTCGAATCTCGTCAAGCTCATTCAGTTGTAGCTGTCGGTGCCTTCCTACCTCCTTGGCGTCGAAATTCAGATTTTTGACGGCTCAAAATGCTTTGTGCTCCAATTCCACATGTAGATGGCATGCCTTCCCGTAGACAAGTCGGTAAGGGGTTGTGCCGATCGGAGTCTTGAACGCAGTCCTGTAAGCCCAGAGCGCGTCTGAAAGTTTCGATGACCAATCCTTCCTAGAGTCAGCCACAGTCTTCTCCAGTATGCTCTTGATCTCTCTGTTAGAAACTTCCACCTGGCCGCTTGTCTGCGGGTGATAAGCACGCCCGATTCGGTGTTGCACCCCGTACTTCTTCAAGAGAGCTTCGAATTTCTTCTCTATAAAGTGGCTCCCTCCGTCGCTGATTAAAACTCGAGGCACGCCAAATCTAGGGAAAATATTGTTTTTAAAGAATTTGGCGACCACCCGGGAATCATTAGTAGGGCTGGCTATCGTTTCTACCCACTTATACACATAATCCACGGCTACCAAGATATACTGATTTCCAGAGGACGAGGGAACGGTCCCATGAAGTCGACTCCCCAAACATCGAAGATCTCGACCTCTAAAATGTAATGCTGAGGCATTTCGTTCCTCTTGGAGATGTTTCCCGTCCTTTGGCATTTGTCGCAAGCCTGGACATAAGCGTATGTGTCCTTAAAAAGGGTCGGCCAATAGAATCCACTCTGGAGGATCTTCGTCGTGGTCTTATAAGCAATCACATGGCCTCCACACTGCTGATCATGGCAATGAGAAATTATGGAGGTCGCCTCTGTTTCGGGAATGCACCTTCGTATCACCCCATCATTGCAGGTCATGTACAAATAAGGGTTGTCCTAATAAAATTTTTGGACCTCATGAAAGAATTTCTTCTTCTGCTGATAGCTCACGTTGTGGGGGACGATGGCGCATGTCAGATAATTGGCGATGTCAGCATACCATGGAGTCCAAACGGAAGAGATAGAGAAGAGATGCTCGTCAGGGAGCGGGTCGTCAACGGGAGTAGCATCCGGATCGAGAGTAGGCATCCTGGACAAGTGGTCGGCAACGACATTCTCCGCCCCCTTCTTGTCCTTGATCTCCAGGTCGAATTCCTAAAGGAAGAGAATCCAACTTATGAGGCGCGGTTTAGCCTCCTCCTTGCTCAAAAGGTATTTTAGGGCTGCGTGATCCGTGTGCACGATTACATTGGCACCAACAAGATACGGCCGGAACTTGTCCATGGTATAGATGACAGCTAGCAATTCCTTCTCAGTGGTCGTATAGTTCCTTTGGGCTACGTCGAGGGTCTTGCTCGTATAGTATATAACGTGTAGATTTTTATCCTTCCTCTGCCCCAAGACGACCCCAACTGCATAGTCACTGGCATCGCACATTAACTCGAAAGGTAGACTCCAGTCGGGTGGCTGAATCACGGGTGCGGAAATGAGAGCTTGCTTCAGAAGGCGGAAGGTTTCCATACACTCGTCGTTAAAGACGAAAGGCGCATCCTTCACAAGGAGTTGAGTCAATGGCCTAGAAATCTTGGAGAAGTCCTTTATGAAGCGGCGGTAGAATCCCGCATGCCCTAAAAACCACGGACTCCCCGAAGGTTAAGTGGAGGCGGAAGCTTTTCGATCACCTCTACCTTTGCCTTGTCTACCTCGATCCCCCTTGAAGAAATAACGTGCCCAATACAACTCCTTCTTGGACCATAAAATGGCATTTTTCACAGTTCAGAACTAGTCGTTTATCTTGAC
This sequence comes from Scilla litardierei, assembly GCA_030789695.1. Lineage (NCBI taxonomy): Eukaryota > Viridiplantae > Streptophyta > Magnoliopsida > Asparagales > Asparagaceae > Scilla > Scilla litardierei. The sequence goes on along the minus strand of JAULAV010001832.1, from coordinate 81,891 downwards.
ACCTTTCAAGGACTTTAGTCAGGTTGCGGAGACATGAGTCGAACTCCGTTCCATAGACGGAAAAATCGTCCATGAAAACCTCCATTATATCCTGGGAGTAATCGGAGAAGATTGCGGACATCAATCTTTGAAATGTAGCCGGGGCATTGCAAAGCCCAAACGGCATTCTCCTATAAGCATATGTCCCAAATGGACAAGTAAAAGTTGTCTTCTCCTGGTCATCATTATGGATGGGGATTTGCAGAAAGCCAGAGTATCCATCCATGAAGCAGAAGTAGTTGTGCTTCGCCAGTCTTTCAAGCATCTGATCAATAAAAGGCAGAGGATAGTGGTCTTTCCTTGTGGCCTTGTTCAATTTCCGGTAGTCGATGCACATCCGATACCTGGTGACGGTCTTCGTGGGTATGAGCTCATATTTCTCGTTACGAATGACCGTCATTCCTCCCTTCTTGGGTACGACGTGCACCGGGCTAACCCAACGACTGTCGGAGATAGGGTATATAATCCCGGCATGGAGAAGCCTAACTATCTCTTTCTTAACCACTTCCATCATAATGGGATTTAATCTCCGTTGTGGCTCAATTGAAGAGGCTTGCTCATCTTCAAGCAATATCCTGTGTGAGCAAAGCCCCAAGCTTACTCCTTTCAAATCTTCTATTGCGTACCCGAAAACGTTCTTAAATCTTTTTAGGACACCAAGTAGTTTGGTCATTTGGTTTTCGGGCAGCGAGGAGTTCACTATGACTGGCAGCGTCGAATTCTCTCCCAAATATTCATATTTCAACCCCGGAGGTAACTCTTTCATCTCAACTTCTTGAGGTCCTGACACATTTTTTTCAAGCTGAGCGTCCTCCAATGAAAGGACTTCTTCCTGGGTCTCCTGGAAGCCAGCATCCGGAACTTCACTTCCACCTGTGGTTTCGCATGGCGAAGCCTTGCAAGGTAAAGAGGGGATAACGGAGGAAGGCTCTGGGTCTTTCTCAGGTACATGATAATGATCCGGGTAGAAGGCCTCAATGCGAAAATAGGTCTCAGCAGTCGATAGTTCTCCACCACTACTTTCAGCTTCCTCATTGTCCCAAGATCCAGGGTGATCTATAGATGTCTGCAAGGAATAGATTGGTTCCTGTTCAACGTACTCGATAAACTCTGCCCGATAGTCCTTCGGACAAAACTCCCCATAAGTGCATAATTCTTCCCCACTGAATTCGGAACTGGGTATGTCAATATTCGTCCCTTCAGCGGGAGGAAAGAAATTTGTCGTGTCTGGATGCTGCTGCACATCATGATTCCTCTTCTAATTTTCTACAGCAGCTAACAGAAAGGATAGGATGCTCTAGGCGCTAAGAGATTCTGTCAGGCTCTGTGCCAAACAGCTGACGTAGTGTGAATGTTCCCAGATATCGTCCGAAACAACACACAACATTCTTGTTGTAGAGCCGAAAACCTGTAAGAAAAGCAGAGAGGGAGAACTGCACGGATAGCGAGCACGTTAATAGCACGGGTTGTATGAATGGAGAGGTGAGGAGTAGTGATGACGGTATGGCGACACAGTCTACCAATTCTATACAACAAATATATACAATATATCCAAGCAAAATCAAAAAGTGTAGAATGCGAAAATTATCGCGAGGTGAGAATGTGAACTAGTCTCTAGGGTTCACAGGGTCCTAAAATAAACAAGCACGTTGCCTCCCCGGCAACGGTGCCATAAAGCTTGACGTCCCCCTAGATTTGGCTCTATAGGCAATAGGATCGGGGATACCAGATTTAAATATTTTTAACCGCAAGCGCACGGTGTTGTAGTGTGGCTTGGGGGTCGAACTCAGGGAGGCGTGTGTTGTGCTTGTTGTCAGGTAGGAACCAGTTCACCCGATGGGTGAGCTAGCCCAAACGATCGTTAGGTTGTCACGAATGGAAATACGAAGGATGTAATATATAAAAGGGAACCTAGGACTTTGGTTTCCACCCTATCGTGTGCACTCTTTATCACGACCGACGGATAGGATAACGATGGGATTTTAGGGTTTAGTGGTGAGACGTTGCCTCTAAGAGTGATACCTGTGTCCCATAGGCCCGATATTCCGGTCGATGCCCAGGATGATACGCTAGGACTACCCGGGTTCGGTCGGTAGGCATTTCCATGTCCATTAACACCGACCGACTCCGGGAGCACTAAACTCGCAATGATTACTCTCGACATCTCATCTTGCCATTCCCACATGCTAGGATTCAATGTCTACGCTACGAGCGTGAGCTGTGGCTAGTGAGTTAAACGCCAATTTTATTCCCCCTTGGCCCGATGGTCAGAGGTGGTCTTTCTCCCGTCAATGACAATGAAACACCCCGCGTAACCATCTAAATTCCTAAAGCCTATCGAAATCCTATTCATATGGTCATTCTAGGGAGAACCCACGAAGTGGTTTCCACCAAAATCCCAGATTAGGAAACTACTCACAATTCATGGCAAAAATGCAATCTAAACGAAATTCAACGGTTGAAATCATAATCAGGCAATAGAAAAGAGTTGCTAGCAATGGTATTACTACAATATTAAAGTTTCAGAACGATCGGAAGACTTACAAAACAAGAGAAAATTCCAGCCGTCATAAGTCCCAAAAACAGAAAATACAAAAGGGGCTCTCATTTCTGAAAATCTAGGTCAACTATATATAGAAAATGAGGTCACCCGATCGGTTGAAGCATCAACCGATCGGGTGAGCTGCTAGTCGTTTTGGCTATCGGGCTTCAGAAGCTTCAACCGGTCGCTGAGCTGAGTGGGTAGCGCCATCGGTTCGTGAATTGGGGAATTGCGGCTCAAGATGAACTGATCGGGTGATATGTTACCCGATCGGTTGGAATTAAGCCCATAAAAGACAGAGAGCTCTGTCGATCTCACCCGATCACTGAACTGATCGGGTGAGCTGCTCTTCTCTTCAGCTCCTGTCCGGGTCGGATATGCGTGCATCAACCGATCGGGTGGCTCTGTCCACCCGATCGGTTGAGGACTGAAACTTGGTTGTCTTCGACGTTTGGCCCTCTGGACCGCGCGTGACTCATCCCGTTGCTCTGGGGACTCGTGATATCTGCTTTGTGTGTCCCCAATGCTGGAAACTCCTGCATTTGCACAAAAACACGGAGAAAGTGAAAAGATACAAAAAACACAAAAGAACGGATATGAAACAACGGAAAACGGCGGAAAATCACGAAGAAGACGTGCGTGAATATACAACATATAAACGCACGTCAGGCACCAACGACTCGGTCACATGAGTGAGAGAGGGTTATCCATATTGACAAAGAAGGAGCTGATCTCAATCACTAAGGATGCTGGACAAGATCCTTATCAGCATTGCTTAGTTGGCAAGCAACATAGGGTCTCCTTCGGTTCTTCTTCAACAAGGAGATTAGAGTTACTCAGTCTGGTACATTCTGATGTTTGTGGTCCCTTGGAGGTTGAATCGCTGGGTGTCAATAGGTATTTTTTGACCTTCATTGATGATGCGTCTCGAAAGATGTGGGTCTACTTCTTGAGGACGAAAGACCAAGTGCCCGACTTCTTCAAGCTGTTCCACGTCACGGACGAATGTGAGACAGGAAAGGAGTTAAAGTGCATTCGCTCAGACAATGGAGGTGAATACACTTCCAGAGCGTTCGATGTCTACTACAGAAGTCAAAGCATTAGACATGAGAAGACGGTTCCTCGCACTCCACAACACAACAGTGTTGCTGAAAGGATGAACCGGACGATCATGGAGAAGGTCAGAAGCATGCTCAGTATGGATAAGCTACCAAAGCCATTCTGGGGGGAAGCTGTTTGTGTCGCCTGCTACCTCATCAACATATCACCATCAGGACCTTTGGATTTCGCTATTCCAGAGAAGGGGTGGTCTGGTAAGAATCCCTCATACTCCCACTTGAGGGTATTCGGTTGCTTAGCCTTTGCACATGTATCTAAGGAGCAAAAGCAGAAGCTTGATGCAAGGACCATTCCTTGTATCTTCATCGGCTATGGAGATGAAGAATTTGAATACAGGTTGTGGGACCCAAAGACGAAGAAGGTTATTCGTAGCAGGGATGTGATGTTCCAAGAAAATCAGACATTGGAAGACATTGAAAAGCACATGGCGTCTTCAAATGCAAGCTCAAGTGCTGAAGACATTGTTCCAGACCCAGCACCAATGCAATATGAAGAGGTGCATAAAGAAATACCAGAAGAAGAGGAGGATGTTTAACAAGACGTGGAAGAAGTTGCGGCTGCTGAGCAGGGGGAGCCATAACCCTCTCCGGCAGCTACTATACCACCATCACCGCTGGTAGATGATGGTACACATCCTAAAGTCAATGACTTACAAGTACGGAGATCTGAACGAGGCCGGATTCCATCAACCAGATATTCAGAAGCAGAGTATCTTTTACTTTCTGAAGAGGGGGAGCCAGAGAGTTTTAAAGAAGCAGTATCTCACTGGAACAAAGAAAATTGGTTGCAAGCTATGCAGGATGAGATGGAATATCTGCAGAAAAATTCTACTTATGAGTTGGTCAAGCTTCCATAAGGAAAGAAGGCGTTGAAGAACAAATGGGTGTTCAAGCTCAAGAAAGATGGCAACGAAAAGATGGTGAAACACAAAGCTCGGCTGGTGGTCAAAGGATTCCTTCAGAAGAAAGGTATTGACTTTGACGAGATTTTTCACCTATTGGGAAGATGGCTTCAATCCATGTCATCCTCGGATTAGTAGCCAGGTTAAATTTAGAGCTTGAGTAGATGGATGTCAAGACAACATTTCTTCATGGTGATCTACATGAAGAAATCTACATGGAGCAACCAGAAGGTTTCGAGATTTTAGGCAATGAAAACCTCGTATGCAAGCTGAAGAAGAGTCTTTATGCCCTCAAGCAAGCACCACGACAATGGTACATGATGTTTGACTCATTCATGATGAGTCAAGGCTATGAAAGGACCGCTGCAGACCAGTGTGTTTATACGCAACAGTTTCCAGATGGTAACTTCATTGCATTACTTTTATATGTCGATGATATGCTGATCGTTAGACAAGATGCACCAAAAATCGGCCAGCTGAAGAAGGAACTCTCTAAGTCTTTTGATATGAAAGACTTAGGTCATGTGCAACAAATTGTGGGAATGCAGATAGTCCGAGATAGGAAACATAACAAGCTATGGCTATCTCAGGAGATGTACGTTGAACGCGTGATCAAGAGATTCAAGATTGATCATGCCAAACCAATTAGCATTCCATTGGCAAACCACTTCAAGTTGAGCAGGATGTCAAGTCCTTCATCCAAGAAAGAGACGGAGGAGATGTCAACGATACCTTATTCTTCAGCAATTGGGAGTCTGATGTATGCAATGGTGTGTACACGTCCTGACATTGCCCATGAGGTGGGAAGGGTGAGCCGATTCCTTTCTAATCCAGGAAAGGAACATTGGGAGGCGGTCAAGTGGATTCTTCAATACCTGAAGGGTACTTCAAAGGCATGTCTGTGGTACATAGAAGCTGATCTAACCTTGGAGGGCTATACAGATGCAGATATGGCTGGAGATCTTAATAGTAAAAAATCTATATCAGGTTTTGTCTACACTTTTACAGGGGGGCTGTGTCCTGTCAGTCAAGATTGCAGAAGTGCGTTGCGCTATCCACAACAGAGGCGGAGTATCTTGCAATTATAGAAGCTGGTAAGGAAATGTTGTCGTTAAAGTGATTTCTCCAAGAATTAGGGATCAAGCAGAAAATGTACAAGGTACATTGTGATAGTCAAAGTGCTTTAGATCTGAGCAAAAATTCGATGTATCATGCTCGGACAAAGCATATCGATATTCACTTTCATTGGATACGCGAGGTGATGGATCAACATCTGTTGAGACTAATGAAGATCCACACAAAGGAGAATCCAGCAGACATGTTCACAAAGGTGGTGACAAGGGAAAAGCTAGTGTTGTGCAAAGATATAACTGGGATGATTATCAAATGAAAATCACTTTAGATGCAGCTGGAAGGGGGGAATTGATGGTCGAAGTTCATAAATGCCCACATGGGCTGCATAAGTATTCCAGCTGCCCATCCTCTTTTTTCTTTGATTTAGTTTGATATCTCTTTCAAAATGAGGTCATTGATGATGTATTATGGGTTATTGAACCCCCTATAAAAGGGGGTTAAGGCAGAGGATGAAAGCATCCCAAAACACAAGCAATCTCATCTTCAAGAGAAAGAGTGAGGACGAAACCCAGAGCGGTAAGAGTGAGGGATTTCTCCAATGAGAAAATTACCCCAGAGAGGAAAATTACCCCAGAGAGGCAAAAGTTGTATTGAGATTTTTTTGGTGTTTACCCTAAAGTTTGTAAAGTTATTTTCAGTGAGAAATAGTGAAGTTTTTTTACTCTCCAGTTTTTACTGTTTTTCCGTGATCAGTATTTTTACTGTTTTACTGTAATCAATAAGTCTTCTAGTGATCCGTGAGAATCAGAACAGTAATGTGAAGGATTGTTCTGGTAAATGAACAAGTCATGTGAATTACTTGTGCCCGTCAAAAACTTGACCAAGGAAAAATATTGCATGCTACTCCCAAGGATAGGAGGTCGCCAAGTAGTAATTTTTTAGTGAGCTAGGATCGATAACAGGGACACGCTTGTTCCACGATTGCAAACAATGGTTGACTAAAAGAACCGGACAATGTGAAAAATACCACCTTTTGGAGGTGAAATGTTGTTTATTGAGAATTATGCTAGCAAAAACATAAACTTGCTAAAGAGAAGGGAGTTGGATAGAAGTGATCACAAAGGGAAAGGCTTGTGCGGTACATAGGTCTTGATGTAGTAAGGCATATGAGTTTCATCTCAAACTATAACTCAATTGATCATTCGGGTAGGGCATGATCAATCGGGAGATCTAGCATTCACAAACACAAATGTGTGTAAAATGTAGTAGATGCATCATCAAGACATTAAACATGGTAGCACAATGAGATCCTTTCAGATTTTCACCCCTCTGAAGGTTTGCTCTCTCGGGTCTAAACAAACAAGAGTATATAATGATGATCCACCTAACATAACCAATAAATTATGCAAGAGATTTAAAACCAAAAGCCTAACAAACCTCAACTACACCATAACCACACAAGAAGTGCTTTAGCCAGTCATGAAAAAAATATTCATTTTTATTCCAAAAACATTATCAACATGTTCATACAAGTGATTAAAGTAAAAATGAGAAAGAAAAATCTAATTTTTATGCTAAAGGAACCCCCTTTGATGAAGAACTTCAAGCTCCAAGTTTCCCTCCAAAAACAGGTTTCTTCCTCCCTAAGCTTCCAAGCTTTAAAATGATTGGTCCAAGAAGATGATCATCCAACCCTAATGAAAGATGATTATTTATAGCCACTAAACCCTTAAACAAGCTCCACCTATTGATCTTAGATCAAGGTCAATCACTCAATATCTTATGCTGCGGGTTCGAGTCGGGTTGAAGGTTGAAATCTGCGTCAGAAATCGCTGGATCTGGGCACTTATCAAGTCTGTCAGCCACCTAGTGTGTAGTTCCAGCCGTCTAGAGTATTAAATGTATCAGGCACTGGGCAGTCATGCGACTAGCTGATCACATCCAGACGCCTGGTGCAATTGACATAAAGATCTGCAGCTCTTGGAAGTTGGGTGCTGACTAGCTCAGCTGTCTAGAAGGGGACCAGGCGCCTAAAGCTCATCTTCCAACCGACTGGGAGGGACATTAGATGTATTTCCTTTAGAAAATGCAGAAAATAGCACTTAGCTCAGAAAAATATGGAAAGATAGTCATTGGTCTCGGAAAATTACCATCTTCAACTGAAAATAAGAGAAAACAATAAAAAAATAAAAATTATATTTTGTGCATGAATAAATGATAAGCTTTAGTATTAAAGGGGATTACGAAAATGCATGTATTAGAGACCACATAGCCATAACATATGCACAAAATGCTGATAAATGAGGGGATAAATACTAAATATTATCCTCAAATCACACCTCAAATCACACCTCCAACTAGCGTTTTGCTAACCATTAGCAAATAAGTGAGCTAAGTCTAAACAATCTAGCCGACATTAAATTCCATACATGAGTCATTACATAACTTAGGGAAATCAACTCTTCAACATACAAACCCAATTTAGCATGAACGATGACGAAAGAGAATTACACATCTACATTATCACATCAAAACAACTCTAGCTATCAAGATGCATACAAAATTGAATTTTGAAAGGCATATGGTAATCTCATTTCATAATTTACCAGCATCAAAGAATTTGCCCACCACACACCCAAAAATGTCAAAAATTTGTGAATTTAGGGTTGCTGCCTCATATCTTAATATTTCTTTCATTTTCATTTTTTTTGAAACTTAGAACAATTCATGTAACAAGCTTTGAGTCAATGGAACCTAGATCAGGCAATCTTTGGACTTTAGGTTTGCAAAAAACCATACAGACCTACTAACTTTAACCATCTAAGTTTGGTTTTGTTTTATTTGTGCATTTTTCTATTATCCTATTTATTGACAAGAGACTCCAATGCTTCTTGAGGCACATAGATCTGCCTAATCAATATGACTTCGAAGAACGACGAATTTTATTCATTTTAAAAGATTAACCAAGCTAAATACACGTATCAATGACAACTAGTATATGTTATGTCCAAGATCTCCTAAGCTTGTGAATCACTCCATTTGATTACTTCTACCAGGGAATCAAGCGACAAAAGTGTTGAATCTATTTAACATGAGTTGTAATGAAAGTAAATATAATGGGAGTATGAACCAATTTCACAAAAAACATGTTAAACGATCATCCACATGGAAAAATGATCAACTTCAACTATGCTATAGCTAATTTTAGGGATTTGAAAAGAAATTAGACTATCTTCACAACAATAAGCTGTATGGGTTCACTAGTAGAAAAGCGATCTTCGGCTATGGAATATCGGCCACGGATAAAGTTGCCTATCGGCCACGGAAACATCCGTGGCAGAGGAACACTGGCGGAAAGAAAATATCTGCCACGTGACTATTAGCCACAGAATAATCCGTGGCCGATAGTTGATATCGGCCATGTATTCATCCATGGCGGATGTGTTCTAGCCACAGAGTGTCGAAGCAAAACAATCAGTATTTTTTATTATCAGCCACAGATTTGTCCGTGGAAATATCTGTGGCCGATAGTTAAAAACACAGAATTTTTTCCGTGACGAGAACCCTTTTGCCACGAATTTTTTCGTTGTCGATAGGCAACCATCGGCCACTGATTTGTCCGTGGCTGGGAAAAACCCCTTAAATAGCAGTGGGCCCTTGTAGGCTCCATGCACAATTTTTTTTTGCAAATCCCAATTTCTCTCTCTCTCTCTCTCTCTCTCTCTCTCTCTCTCTCTCTCTCTCTCTCTCTCTCTCTCTCGTCTCTCTTTTAATTAGGGCGCTCCCGCCACGTTGATTGCCAGCAACATCCTTCGCTATCACCACGTTGATCGTCGGCCCTTATTCGATCGATCGCTTCTGCCACACTCGTTCGCTCTCGCCACAATAGACGGCCCTCATTTTCTCCTGCCATGTTGATCGTCGGCACCGTCGGTTTCCGTCGACCACCTACCGAGGTAACCTCCTCTGCCTGTCGATCTCCCTCCCTCCCTCCCTCCCTCGCTCTCCTAATTAGGGTGATTGTCGATTGGAGGGGGAGGAGGGGGCAGTGGCCCCCACCGCCGCCCAAGCTCTCCCTCCCTCCTTCCGATCTGAATGAGGAGATGGGGAGTTGGGGTAGTGGCTGATGCCTCCGCACCCTCTGCACCTCCCTCTTAGCCCCCCGCAAACCCCCACCCATCTCTCTTTCCCCCCTCAACCCGCCCCTCCCTCTTATCCCCTCCTCAACCCGTCCCCCCTCTCTCCCCACCAACCAACCACCTCCCTCTCATCCACCCCTTACCACCCCACCCCCACATCGCAACCTATTGACCCCTCCCCCCAAACTCGTTCTCAGACTCTCCCTCCATCCACCCTCCCGCGTACCCCCGACCACCATCACATCCGACCCATCGCATCCCGCCTCTACTTCACACACACGCACACACACACACCCCCCCAGCGCATCCCACCCCCTTCCATTCCCCTCCTTAATATTAATTTTGTATAATTTTTATGTGTTTCTCATGTGCACACAAATCTCGCAGGATTCGGTGCTCCGAGGGGCTGATTTGGTATTTCTTCATTTTTGCTTTACCGAGTCAAGGTATATACCCTTATAATTTAAACTATTATTAGCTTGAATTGTTTATTTATTCTATGTACAATAGTGTATATATATTTTGTGTTTTGAGTTTAATTAGGTTATTCTGAATTCACGTAGAGGAGGACGGCGCAGCCCCCTCATCCGCCCCCCCTAAAAACTAGATATCTATATATACACACACACGTAGATTAAGTCTAGGCATAGATTTTTTTTCATCCAATAAATGTTATATGTAGTATCACATGCATGCACAGATCGGTTGTCGGTATCAAAACCTTCGTGTTCGGATCGGACAACTGGTTCGTGGCCACATGTGATTAGGACTATACATCTAAATATTTATTAGATCTGTCTAGTGTGAATGGGTTAGATATATAAATACATCGTGTATTAATCTTATATCATGTTTTGTGCGGTTGTGTGTTCTTTCATTTTGTGAGAATTTCGACAGCATTTACCCAGTGTTCTTCAAGTACAATTGCATGAAGAAGTTGTAAATGCATTTTATTTCCGCTACATTGTACTTGGAGAACAGAGGGTTGGTGCTACCGAAATTTTCACGAAATGAAAGAACACAAACACATAAAATATGATACAAGATTATGTGATGCATTGCATATCAATGGAATAGAAGCCTTCCCCTTTACAGACGATAATGAAAAGAAAGTCAACACAAACTCACAATACGTAAATGTGTGATAGTAACTAAACATGTATATTTCATCGTCAATTACAGATTCGGGTGGTTCCTGACAAGTCGTTTTTGGGACTATCGGATCCAACTATAACTGGAAAACAACGATACATCGAGGGGATAGATGTGTTCATACCGTACTCTGATGACAACCCTCTATGCTTGTCAATTGACAAAATCCGTTGCCCTTACAAGAGGTGTCAGAACAATGAGATCCTACATAAGTATATTGTTCGTATCCATTTGGTCTCTCAAGGGTTCGACCCCCAACAATAAATTTTAGATTTGCCACGGTTAAGGTGCCATAACTGAGGAGATGCTTCAGGCAGAAAAGCGTATTGTGCATGGAGATCAACAAGCAGATGACATAGATACCATGCTGGAAGATATTGGTGCTCCGAGAAGAAACCATTCAGATGATGTTCTTCACTACATTGGCTTTGATCGCTTAATGAAATTAGTAGAAGATAATGAGTCGGATTTATACAAAGCATGCACTGAGTTCACGAGGCTATCATTATTGATTAGACTTCTGCATATCCAAACACTTTGCGGAAGGGCGGTTACACATTTTGAGATTTTGTTGGACTTGTTGAGAAGGGTAAGTTCCGGTGGTAAGGAAAGCATTCTAGAGACTCATTATGAAGCGAGAAAAATCATTAATATGTTAGTGCTCGATAAGAAGAAAATTGACGCATGCCCTAATGATTGCATTATATATTACAAAGACAACAAAGACCTAAACGAATGTCCAACGTGTCATGTACCACCTTTCTACAGGCTGACGGGCTGACGGGCTGACAGCCAGCCCCACCTTTCTAACGAGTTGTTCTCCTTGCAGGAAGCTCACCTCAGCCACTGGCGGTCCAAGCAACCCACGACGAACCACTCCAGTGGACGAGCGACCAACTCCGATTGACGGGCGACCTTAGGATTTCCATCTGCAAAGCATCTTCCAATCAAGATTAGCCTCGTCTATCCCCCTAAACTTGTAATCATTGTACCTGTGATTCCCATTTCAATACAAATTCAGTGTTAGCGGATTTTACCCTGCAACACTATCTACGGTAGATTCTATCTTATCAACTGTATCTTGCATTCCCTTACAAATATTCACAAGTTCAATTTTAGTGCAAGATTTTACCTCATTGTGTTTTGCCATTAAGCAGAGATAGGTGTGCGTAGTTTCCTCCTCATTTTCGCTATCCATATCCCACGTTATCGCTAACGATTTTGCTTTCTTTTAAGTGATGTCATTCTTTTCATGTGGGCAATCCTCTATAATGTGTCCCCTCTTCCTGTAATTATAACAAAGCCTACTCTTAGTAGTTTTCTTACGAATATTCTTAGGCACATAAGCACCATTTTTATTTAAAGGATCTTTTCTTCCCTTTTGCTTCTTTTCATTGTTGCTAAGGGATTGCTCGCTTCCATATGTAGTTTCCAAAGTCCTCCATATATCCTGCGCAGAAGAGCAATGTGAGATATGATCAAATATTTTTCTATTCAAACCACACAATAAAATATTCATTACTCTAGCATTTATAGCACACACATTTCTATCATTTAAATGCAAATTACTTTCAGGCATAGAAAATCCGTTTTCGATAATGTACCAAGTATTAACATCGACAGATAGTAAATAAGTTTTCATCCTAGCCTTCAATATAAATAATTATGGCGCTAAATAAAGGAGGACGATCAATAGGAATGCCATGAGCAAAAACTAATGATGTGGTATTCATGATTTCTAGACTAAATCCTCTAACCTGCTCTGATACCACTTGTTGGATCTGGATCTAAGCCTAGAGGGGGAGGGGTGAATAGGCTATTAAAAATTCTCGTGTAACCCACAAGCAATCACACGTAGTTATAGCAGATGCAGAGTAAATACTGAGCAATCACAGAATACACAGTAGATTTACCCTGGTTCAGTCGTCCCACAACCTACGTCCAACCCCAAGCAGATACTAGTATTAATATGATTCTTTTGTACAACTACAATGAGTCCCGAGCCCAGCTCCCCACCTAGTTCGTACCACATTCCCCGAGTGCAAAACACTATCAACCTAAACAAGTCCTCCATCTTAACAAGCCCCAACTTGTGAAGACATCCTTGTCTAGTCCCAGACTAAACAAGTCCCAAAACGTCACAAATAGGTAAAGTTTCCCCTACAAAGATTGCTACTACTACACAAATATAATAATAAAGAGTTTAGAGAATCTCAGTTTGTGTAGCGACAATTGTCTCTGTCAATCAGCTCAGGTCAGATCGTATCTAATAGGATGTAGTCGCCAACGTCACGACCTCCTCCTTGAAACTTGCGGCCTTGGTGTGTAGAGTTCCCTTGTTGTTGCGCAATGTATAAATGGCTCTCCCCTTGTGTTGCGCAATGTATGGATGCCATGTTGATGTGTTGAACAGTGTATGGTTCTCCTTGAACTTGTGGCAATGGTGATGGGCAATGTAGCTTTGCTTGATGCAATGGAGTTCTCTTTGAGAAGCTTGTGCAAGGAGGAAGGAGATGGGCTTTTAAAGCTTATGGCAATGGAGTTCTTGGAGAGGAAAGTTGCGGCCAAGGACTAGGATGTTGGTTAGGGTTCCTTGCGGCTTAGAGGATGTGTAATGGAGCTTCTTGGTTTTGAGCTTGGAGAGGCTTGCAATGGAGATTTGAAGAAGCAATAGAGATGTTGCAAGTTGCACAATATAGGAGCTAATGGACATGAAAACTTGCGGCCTCCCCCTTTCCCTTGTGTTGGCCGAATTTCCCCCTTTGTTTAGGTTGCCCTCTCTCTCTTTTCTCTCTTTGTAAGATGGGTTTTTATAGGAGAGGATGGGATATGATATAATCAATTAGAATCCCATAATTGATGGAGATTGGAAGGAATCCTAACTTGATTAGAATTTGAATGAATCACCATGGATATGGAGTTTGAATATGGATGGCTGTGGAATTTGAGTAGCTATAGGATTCCAAATAAGATCTGATTTAATCACCATTGATTTGCATGAGATTCTCCATATTTCTCCATCTTTGACCAAGTCTTCAATTTGCATGGCTTTAGAATTTGATTCATGCACCAATTGATTTGAATCAATTCAAACATGGATTTGAATTGATTTTCTCATTATCTTTCCATCTTTGACTTAGTCCAATATTTGTAGCCATTATCTCCATCTTTGACTTAGTCCACTTGGCTAATGCATGACAAATTCTCCATCACTTTGACTTAGTCTTCCATTGATTTATTTGCGAGAGTGCCACTCCTGAAAACACTTAGCACACACATTAAATCGTTCACACATGTTTGTTATCATCAAACACGAAATCATTGATCTTTGTATCCAACTACACGTTGTATCCAATAGATTCGACATGGTTGAGAGGTTCGTCGATTGGGATGTCGACTCGTGGTTTCCCACAGACGGCGCCAAACTGTTAAGGCCAAAAATAACCGAGATAGTTGTCAGGATGACGTACACCTCTTGAGGTGAGCTGGAGCCTCGTCAGCAGGTGAAGTAGGACCCTAGGTTGGAAGAACCTGGGTCGAGTGATGGAGGTAGACGATGATGCGGTGCTCGATCGACCCTCGATCAGCCTGTACGTCGATCGTTCGAGGTTAGAAAGCTCGAGAACGACCCTAGCGAGAGATGGAGACTCGTCGATTTATACTACAGAGACACGTTAGGGGGGTTGGATCTGAATTCCGACCCAAATCCCCTCTGATGCTTAAGTTAGTAAGAGAACTTAAGGAATAGAAGGAGCTTGGTGTAGCTGAGATCGACCAACATAGGTTCATCTCAGATCTGGCGGTGCAAGTTCTAAAGTGTAAGAAATATTAGCTGAGAAAGTAGAGTTCTATATCTTAGATCTATACCTTGATATTCGAGCATGTACCTTTTGTCCATTTGTCTATTTGTAGGTTGTTCTCCTTTGATTATATGTAACCGTCCTTCATTGATTTGGGCCACGATCTTCTCCGAGATTCGAGGTAACTGTTGCCTATTTATTCGGTACCATTAATATCTCCAAATATTGGCGGGATCCCAACTGTCGAATGGGTCGTTCGCTTGACTCGGCAATGCCTTGCTCCAAGCAACGGGTATCGGGCCGCTGGCGCCATTCGGGTCGGGTATGCGGTTGCTTCACCCGGATCCGTACCCGTGCACTAACAAGTATGATACACAAGTTGACTAGTGGCTTAAACAGAACTAAGTTAGGGTAATTCCAAAAAACTAGTCGACCACTGTTATAAAACTGGTGGACTAGTTCTTGTATTAGGATCAACTACTATTCTAGAGAATTCTAACAGTCCCAAACTAGTCGACTAGCTTCCTACTAGTCGACCAGTGGGAGAACTATAGTCGACTACGTACTAGACGTTGGCATATAACGATAATTTGACTTGCGTATTATAACCATTGGAGATCATTTTTTGAAGTCTGTATTGAGCAGATTTTTTCCTATTGTTGCGGGGTAGAATCCGCTCACAATGAATTTATATTGATATGGGGAATCAATGGCACAATGATTACAAGTGTTGGGTTGATGACGAGGCTAATCACGATTTGAGGGCAATTTGTAGATGAGGATCTCAAGGTCGCCCGTCAATCGGAGTAGGTCGCCTGCTAGTTGATGAAGGTCGCTCGTCAATCGATGACGGTCACCGTAGATCGCTCGTCCACTGGTAGCTGGAGCAAACTTCCTGCAAAACGAGCAACTCGTCAGAAAGGCTGGGCCGGCTGTCAACCTGTAGCACATCCGATGCTTAAGTCAGTTGATGATTACTGGGAGAATGTCAGACACCCAGGGCGATCCTAGAGGCAGATCGTCGCTTACGTGGCAAACTAGTGTAGAAGGCACGAATATGTAGAGGATATTTGACCTTGAATATAAGTAGATGTGTTCGGGGTTTCTTACAGATTAGCCAACCAGCCAACCTCTCTCTCTCTTGGAGGAGAGGGGGTATTTATAGGCTACCGGATTCGGTTGCTTTTGCTGAGCTGCAGTGTCAGGGTGTCAGGGATTCGACCGTTGATGTCAGGATCGACCGTGTCAGGCGTGCTTTTGTCATGCCGTCAGAGCCGTGAGTGTCAGGCGCACTTTTGTTAGGATGTCTGACAGCGAAACGGCTAGGGATGCTTTCGACAGGCGGTCAGGCGACGAAGCGGCCAGGTGCGCTTTTGTCAGACTTTGTCCGTAGAGAAACTGGCAGTAATTTTAGTGGCGGGTCACCTCCCTCATTGGGCGGACTGCTACGAGGCGGAGAGGTAGGCGAACTGCCTCTGGAGCGAGGTAGCATAAAACGTGTGTGATCATCTAGAGGGCTCTTCTCTTTGACTCGGATGACGAGCTTGTCGCTCTTCTTGGGCGAGCTTCTTGTCTGAGCTAGTTCTCACTAGGGAGATTCGGGAGGGGCATTTACTTGGTCTTTGAACATGCGGGCCTAGATCGACTAGACGATCTTGAAGTCGTAACAATTTCCCCCGTCATTTGAGTTCGAAACGGGGAGTCCGTATCGGCTCGGATGATGCGCTTCACTCTCCACTGGATGACAGCTGTAGCATTAAATGCAAGATGACCGGTAAATCTCTAAAGTCATAATGATGATTCGGCAGTGGGGGAGATATTGAGGCGACCCGCCACTTGAAGCACGACACGTGCCGCGTACGGATCTGGCGAGAAGCTGAGGTGACACCTCCGCTTCAGATCTTGCCACGTGGCCCAACTTCAACGGTCGAGATCGGCCAAGGCCCTTTATAAAACAGGGAGAGGGGGAAACTGTGGAGGGATCCTGCTTTAGAATTTCAAAAGGCTTCTCTTCTCTTCTTTGATCTCGAGAGTTCTCACCGTCGGTCATCACTTCGTCGGAGCTCCGTTGACCTTCTTCTTTTCTAGGTAAATTCTTAACCTATCAATGGCTTCTTCTGGTTCTTCAGCTTTCAATCCGAACACAGAGAGGTGCTCTGGAGGACCTGCGAGTGGGAGTGCTGCAGTGGCAGAGGAGACGATGGTGTGGTCGGAGGAGTGGGAAGCACGTCCTGTTGTTCCTTCGACGTCGACTGCTCGAGGGGAGCCTAGCAAGACGGAGCAAGGGCTCGGAAGGGGTTTCGACAGAGTCAGGGCCATGGTTTCGATGGAGATTAGGACTTTTAGTGCCAAACGAGCACCATCAGTCTCCTCAAGATCTGTTCAAAATACATTCGGCCGTCCTGCACAGTTCACCTCCCCGAACCTAATGAGAGGGTTTGCTCGCCAAGAGATAACGAAGTCGGAGTCTACTACCGGATCTTCGAACTCGGCCTGTGGTTTCCACTCTACCACCACATCCTTCACTTGCTGAACTTCCTCGAGCTTCCTCTCTTCCAACTAACGCCGGACTCCATCAGCTCAATGGTTGGCTTAGGTGTCCTCTGCAATGTCAGCAGGATAAGTCCAAGCCTATTGCTCTTCCAGTATTTCTTTGAGACGAATAAGAAGGGGATGTATCACTGTGTTAGTGTGAGGAGGGGCCGACATCTCATCCTGGAGCTACTGCGAGAGGTGAGAGAGTGGAGGGAGAGGATTGTCTTTGTCTTGATGCCGACGGACTCGGTGTTGAGGTCGAACTGGGGGACGCTGAATCCCTTGGTGAATAAAGGGGTAACCCTGGAGGGGCAAGACTTGGAGAACTCCAAGATCTTGGAGGAGATCCCCAAAGCGATTTAGAAGCATGCGAACTTGATTAAGGGCGACCAGTTCGCCCAGTTTTTTTGGCCTTGCGATCTTGGCGACCTTCACCTTATATGCTCACACTGATCTTTCTTCTCTTTGCAGGTGTAGTCATGATTCTTTCGCGGGAGGAGCTGATGAGGAGGGCTAGAGAGCCGGCAACCTCGGAGCGATGGCCAAGAAGCCTTCGGCCCAGGAGAAAAGCAAGAGGGCGGTGGCAGAGAACATGGTGAGGAAGTTGGGGGCAGAAGCAGAGCTCCGGGGTTGTCATTGGGGCCGAGAGAGGGGAGCGCGACAAGAGGGCGAGAGAGACACCTGCGACGACCGTTCATACCCATAGGGTCAGTGAGATGGCATAGTGCGGCTCCGTCGACCTTGGTGCTGGTGAGAAGGAGGTTACACCCCAGAGCTTGCCAACTCAGGGCGCCCCTGCGGCATAGACCCGCAGGGTTCCGATCGAATGTTGGCCTTATGGATGTCCCCCTTAAGAGCAGGGGGAGCCGGGGCATCCAAGCTGTGAGCCAATGCTTGCTTGCTTTAAGGCAACGAAGGCCAAGGTTCATGCTATCCCGAAGGGAGGACTCTTTGTGACGAGATACCCGGTGGGTAACATGGAGTCATTGTTCGATGAGGCCAGTGTCGCAGCTCGCCTGGCAGAGAACAGTCTGTTGCCAAGGGATCGTGAGTCCCTGTCTAAGGTTGGCCCAGAGCACCTTTGCGATTCAGCAATATGGAACAGTATGCAGGTTTGCCGCTCTCTCTACTACACACTGCCAGTCTTCTTTATTCCAGGTGTACTTACATTTTCTGTTCCTCCTATAGGCGATCGTGGCAATGGTGTCCTTGCAGCGTCATACTGCTGTGAATGGGCTCAAGGCGAGCCATAGGAAGACTAAGACTGATCTCCAGGCAGCCACTGATAAGCTGTGGGCGATAGAGGCCCAATTTGAGGAGGTCGCCAGAAGGTTGCAAAATGGGGAGGATCGGCTGGAGCTAGGGCTGTTGACGAACGAGCTTGAACATGGAGCTTGGTTTTGTTCATGAACAAAATCCATGTTCAAGCTCTGTTCGTTTACTAACCGAGCTCTAAAACCCTGTTCAAGCTTGTTCGTTAAGCTTACCGAACGAACGTAAATGAACGTAAATGAACATTTACCGGGCTTGTTCACGAGTAGTTAATCGAACGTTAACACGACTCTTCGAGCTTATTCATGAACATGTTCAGGAACATGTTCGTGAACACAAATCAATCTTGTTCATGAACGGATTTTCAAACAAACGAACAAACGTCAATTTTTTAATCAAGAACAATAATATTTAAACATTATTGCCAATGACTAAATCAATTAAATAAAAGGATTAAATATTTGCAGGATAAAAGCAAACAAATCCAGCATAATAGCTCCATATATACCATTACAAGCATCCATTCCAAGCATAATAAAAAATATAGTATTTGTCTAAATTTACTATTTTCGGTACTTGTTCGTTCACGAACATTTAACGAACTTGTTCATGAACATCACTTAACGAGCTTGTTCACGAACACTTAACGAGGTTGTTCATGAACATAAATGAACGAACACGGTTATGTTCAAGCTCTGTTCGTTTACTAAGCGAACTCTAAAAATCTGTTCAAGCTTGTTCATTAAGCTTCCTAAACGAACGTAAACGAACTTGTACCGAGCTTGTTCACGAGTAGTTCGTCGAACGTTCTGTTCGTCAACAGCCCTAGCTGGAGCAGCTCCGGGGGTGGTACGCGACCCAGAAGGACGAGGTCGTGTAGCTGGAGAAGATCGTGGCGGGGCTGGAAAGGCAGCTTCGGGAAGAGGAGGATCGAAGGGTCGTGGCCATGAACGCCCATGCCGATGAAGTGGAGGCCAAGGCGGTGGAGATCGTCGAGCTCAAGCGGCAGGTGGCAGCACTGATGAAGATAGATCTCCTAGAAGGCTGGGGCCATCCGTAGGTACCAGGAGGAGGAGTATCTCTCCATGATGAGGTCGATGAGGGAGGAAGGCATAGAAGAGGGGTTGCAGGTGGGCTTCAAGAGGGTGGAGGCGAGGTTGGTGAAGCTGTACCCCGCCTTGGAGGTCGACTTCTCTAAGTTGACTATGGCCTCCGATGATGAAGAGGAGGAGGTTGATACTCAGGGAGGAGGCGATGCCAGTTCAGGTAAAGGCGACCATGGCGTCACATATTCTTCGGGGGTGGGGGTGGTGGAGTGTTAAGGGCCGGTCTTGGGGCCTTGCTTAGGACTTTTTCTTCTTTATTCTTTCTTTTGTTTTGGAGTAGGGCTTTTGATGTGATGTCTTTTTGTAAGGCTGGCATTGTGAAGTATTTGTAAATATTTTCAACATCTTTAGCAATGAAAGTTTTGTTTCTGAAGGCCGTTGTCCGAACTTGTTTTGTTGAGTATATAAAGACTTGGCACTTCCTCCTCCTCAGCCTTGTCCTTGTGTGTGCCCCCAACATATGGGGTGGATGAGAGTTGGGGTGAGAGTGGGTCGGATGTTGACGTCCCCCGCTTTTGCTTGCATGCACGTGTGCAATAATATATGATTGGGGGCGTGAGATTTAAATATTTATAACCACAAGCGCACGGTGTTGTAATGTGGCTTGGGGGTCGAACACAGGGAGGCGTGGTTGTGCTTGTGTCAGAAAGGACCGAATTCACCCTAGGGGTGAGCTAGCCCGAATCGAAGGATGGTTTGTCACGGATCGTAGGTAAGGGGATAAACAATAATAAAGGAAACCTGGGACTTCGGTTTCCACCCTATCATGTGATTCTCGCCAACACAGCCGACGGATAGGATAACGATCGGAAATAGGGTCTATTGGTGAGACGTTGCCTCTAAGAGTGATACCAGCGTCCCATGGGCCCGATATTCCGGTCGGTGCCCAGGATGATACGCCGGACTACCCGGGTTCGGTCAGTGGGCATTCCCATGTCCATTAACACTGACCGACTCCGGGAGCACTAAGCTCGCAACGATAACTCCCAACATCTCGTCCTGCCGCTCCCGCGCGCTAGGATTCGATGTCTACGCTATGGGCGTGAGCTATGGCTAGGGAGTCAACCGCCAAGTTTATTCACCCTTGGCCCAACGGTCAAATGCAGTCTTTTTCCCGCCGATGACAATGAAACACCCCGCGTAACCGATAGATTCCTAATCCCTATTGATTTCCTAGTCCTATGGACGCATTAGGGAGAACCCACGAAGGGGTTTCCACCAAAATCCTGGATTTGGGAACTACTCACACATATTTGGCAAAAAGCAATCTAAATGAAAATCGACCGTTAAAATCATAATCGGGCAATAGAAATGCGGTAGTAGTAATGCAATTAAGATAATATCAAAGTTTGGTTAAGATCAGAACACTTACAAATAACAAAGAAATTACAGCCGTCACAAGAGAGAAAAACAGTAAAAAAATACAACCCCCTGGTTCTGGAAACCTAGGGCAAATATATATAGAAAACGACATCACCCGATCAGGCGAAGAATCACCCGATCGGGTGACCTGCTGCGAACTTCGGCAGCGATCTTCAGGACTTCACCCGGTCAGGCGACACGGTCGGTTGGCGGAAGCTTCTGGCCGTTTGGATCTTGGCGTCGTCGAGTGAACCGATCGGTTGATAGATCACCCGATCGGTTGGAATTCAGCTCTAATTTTCCAGAGAGAACAGTCGGGCTGAACCGGTCTCTGACCCGGTCGGTTGACACTCTCGTCGCTTCAGCAGCTGTCCGGGTGGTGCACGCGTGCATCACCCGATCGGTTGGCGTATCCAACCGATCGGGTGGGGGGCTGAAAGATGGAGATCTTTGTCGTTTGACCCCTTGGATCACGCATGACTCCTCTCGTTGCTCAGGGGACTTATGGTATATTCGCTATGTGTCCCCTATGCTGTCAAACTCCTGCAAACATACAAAAACACGAAAAAGTGAAAGAAAACAAGAAAACACGAGAAAATGAGTACGAGACGGCAGGAAATAACGGAAAAACACAAAGAAGACGTGCTTGGATATATAAAATATACACACACGTCAGATGTCGAGAGTATAGTTCGGCCCCAAGTTGTCGGAGCAAGCTTGAGGAGCCGTCGGAGCGAGCATGAGGAGTCTACGCAATCCCCGAAGCATCTCTCAACCAGTGAGTTGTACATCCTCAAACTGCAACATCGATTTAAAAAACCAAGTTAATTGGCTAAAGCCTATTACAGTTACTGTTGAGAAGTCTGTCGAGGGCGAAGCACTTAAGATTTACCTGGAGTTGAGGGAGTGGAGGGTGTGAGCCGTAGCTCGGTCCTTAACCCACTGGTGCCTATCGAAGTTGAAGCTCATAAGCTTGCCCCGGAGTTTGAGAAGTTGATCGGGGGCGAAGCACTTAAGCTTGCCCCGGAGTTGAGGGAGGGAGGGTGTGAGCCGTAGCTCGGTCCTTAACCCCCTAGTGCCTATCGAAAGCGAAGCTCGTAAGCTTGCCCCGGAGTTGAGAGAGGGGAGGGTGCGAGCCGTAGCTTGGTCCTTAACCCACTGACGCCTATCGAGGGCAAAGCTCGTAAGCTTGCCCTGGAGTTTGAGAAGTCTATCGAGTGCAAAGCACTTAAGCTTGCCCCGGAGTTGAGGGAGGGGAGGGTGAGAGCCATAGCTCGGTCCTTAACCCCCCAGGTGCCTATCGAGGGCAAAGCTCGTAAGCTTGCCCCAGAATTGAGGGAGGGGAGGGTGCAAGCCATAGCTCGGTCCTTAACCCCCCGGTGCCTATCGGGGGCGAGGCTCGTAAGCTTGCGCCGAAGTTGATGGAGGAGAGGGTGCAAGCTGTAGCTCGGTCCTTTACCCACCAGCGCCTATCGAGGGCGAAGCTCGTAATCTTGCCCTGAGTTTGAGAAGTTTATCCAGGGCGAAGCACTTAAGCTTGCCCTGGAGTTGAGTGAGGGGAGGGTGCGAGCCATAGCTCGGTCCTTAACCCCCCCGGTGTCTTTCGAGGGCGAAGCTCGTAAGCTTGCCCCAGAGTTGATGGTGTTGGATCTGGACCCTAGCCTAAAGGGGGGTGAATAGGCTTATAAAAATATTCTCGTACAACCCACGAGAAATCACATGCAGTTAAAATCATAAGCATAGTAAATAAGAAGCAATCACAGAGTACGCACAGATTTACCCTGGTTCAGTCGTACCTACGACCTACGTCCAGCCCCAAGCAAATACTATCATTAATAAGTTCCTTCTGTACACCTACAATGGGGTCCCAGCTCCAACTCCCCACCTAGACTGTACCACACTTAACAAAGTGCAGAACTCTATTAACCTAGTAAATGCATATCTTGACTGCACCAACACATCAAGACCCTTTTGTCTAGCCCCAACCAAAAAAGTCCCAAAATAGTACACAAAAAGCTGGTAAAGTTTCTCTTACAGAGATCATTACACTAATACACGAATATAAAGAGTAAAGGGTTTAGAAATGCTCAGTTCGTGTTTGTGTAGTCGTCTCTGTCAATCAGCACGTCATCAGTTCCAGTCTGACGCAAACAGTGTCTCGATCTGACTCCTGGATGACAAGTTGTAGCCCTTTGAATTTTAGTACACAAGTAGGTATGTGCGTAAAGCAGTCTCAGTTCAAAAATATTAAGCAACGGTCTGTGCGCATATCAATTCCCTTAATAATCCACGTCCTCAGCTCTTTCACGTTCGCCTGCACGCTTCTCCACGTCAGCCCGTCTCCGACTTATCATAGGGCATGCAGTGGAGACTCACTCCGACTTCGCCTGACTTCTGCGGTGACGCTCCGACTCCGGTCAACTCAACTTCGACGACTACGTAATTTCGACGGCGAGCTCTCGTCTTCGATTCACGGCGGCGACTTCATGGCGATGACACTTCAACGACGACTCGATGGCTCTACTCCAACAACAGCGTTACAACTCCGATGGCAACAACCCGTCTTCGATAGCTCGACAGCGAGTAGACGGAGGCACTCCAACGTGCAGCACTCCCGGTGGTCTGACTACAGCAGCACATGTGAAACGATTTCGACGGCGAACGACAGCTTCAACTCCGACAGTGCTTCGTCCTTAGCAACCTCGACAGCGTCTACTCCGATGGCAAGCTCTCTGCGACAACATGACGGTGAGAGATCATCTTCGACAGCGGCAAGGAGGAGCTTCGATGAAGAGACTTCGGCAACGTGCTGCGGGATTCGAACAGCAACGAGTTAACGTCGACTTCGCTAGATCCTCTCGTCGACGATGACCTCTCCGAGCGACTCGATCATAGCGAAATGCAGGTCTCCACACAAGGAGGTCGAAGCTTGATAATTAAGACCGGTGAGTTGATGATTTCGATGAAAGGTTCTCTGGCAAGTGAAAACAATGCTCTGGCAGTGAAGAGATCTAAGCGGCGATGCATGGTCTTGTCGACGGCAATCTTCACGATGGCGACGTCTCTGGTGGCTTCTTAATTCAGCAGAGCAGCTTGGTGTTTTAATGGATGTTGATGGTACTCCTGTTTGATGGCAGCACGAAGAGAGTTAGGGTTTTGAGAAGTTGATTTTTTGGGCCGCTGGGTTCGTTTGTTTTTGGATATGAGCCACTCCTTTGGATGATGCAATGAAGCTTTTTGCACAGCTTTACTTTGAGGAGTTTTGCTATTGCCGTCCCTGTTGCCTTCGGAGAAATTGATGTATTAGCCGAGCTCCTTCAACCCTAGTAGTTGGGTTTTTATAAAGGCCTTGCTAGGGTTTTATGGTGGGAGGATGTGTTGCGGTTGTGTGATTTTATGAGAAGGCCGCGGCAAAAAAACTTTGCGTGGAGCTTTGGCTTATGGAGAGGATGTCTATGGCTGCTCACCTCAACCCTAGAACTAGATGCATATTTATATTGCTAAGGTTTGATGAGGGTGCGGCAAAGAGCCCAAAAATTTTTGGCTAGAGTAGCCTAGGGAATGTGTGAATGGATGAGAGGAAGATCCTATTAGAGATATTTGAGAGATTTGATTTGAAGAAGAATAGGAAAAAGATAGTAGCCAATCTTTGCAAATCTCTTTAATTAATTTGACCAAGTCCATGAAATTCTATCCATCTCATCTAAATTGGACCAAGTCCGCATTGCTTTAAGAATAACCATTCCTTCTCCTTTCCAAATGCTATATGATTAGCAAATACTCCATCTCTTGACTTAGTCAACATTCTCAAGAATTACGTTCAGGACCATCTCTTAAAAACACTTAGCACACACGTTAAATAGCAACACATGTTTGTCATCATCAAACTAAAGATCCTAGATCGTTGCTTCCAACAATCTCCCCCTTTTGATGATGACAAACCAATAATAGATTTGAGCACTGAGAAATGAGTGTGTGAAGTGTGTTGATGGGTATAATGCAATATGATGATGCAATGGGACAGCACAACAATATAGCAAATAGATAGGCATGCTCCCCCATTTTCCAAGCTCCCCCTAAACATGTATTTTCAAGCGCTCCCCCTTCAACAAATAATACCATATTGTGCCAACAATATTATGCCAACAATAATACCAACAATACCAAATCTTTTTTTCTCTTCTCCCCCTTTTGTTATCATCAAAAGTGGATCAATGAAGTCAACAAATATCACATGCACAAATAAATTATTATTGAGTATAGCTAGCACTTACATGTATTTTCCATAAAGTAGACAATTCATGCTCATTGAAAATCATAATTTAGACTTCACCACCATTATGTAAGTGTGATAGTACAAACATTGAAGTACAATGGGAGATTTGATTTAGACCATCAAATAAAACCAATCCACATTTTCCAATTAATGTTGAGTATTAGACTCTCCCTACTTGGTGTTAATGATGAGCAAACATAAATACTTATGGCTAATCCCCTATTTTGCAGTTAATCCATTACCTAAGCTTATTATGAAGATCTACTTGCAATGGATGACACTCAAAGATCATTGAAGGCAAATGAAATGGATTGGATGATCGTAGATGGTGATTGAAGGTCCTAGAAGACTTCAAGCTCATGCGTTGGATAGAAGAGAGAGTTCGTCAAATGTAACTTTCTTATATCTCTTCTAGTATGTAGCTTAGAAGTAGAACATTGTTTGAGCACACACACATCTTCATTTCAGTCTTAGGATACCATTAGATCAATCGTCCTTAGACTCCAATTCATTTCTATCTTGATTGTGCATGTATTGTTCAATCGACTGCTGAACATTTTACAGTCGCCTGTCTAAAAAACAGTCGACTGTGTTTCGTTCTACAGTCGCCTGTTATGCACAAACTTTTACAGTCTAGTTTTGGGCTTCTCTGTTTTTCATTCTTACAGGCGACTTATGAATGATTCACATGCGCATGTCCAAGTGACAGTCGACTGTGTTTCGTTAATCAGTCGCCTGTCTATCTATAGCCCAAAGTCTATCTGTCTGATTACTCTGGCTAGTCGACTTATGTTGGATTTACAATCGACTGTCCATTGGAACAGTCGACTGTAAATGCTACAACAGTCGTCTGTCTGTGACCCAATTTGTTGACTCAACTCCTGGAAAATCTCACGGTTTTGACAATCGTCTGTAGAAGGAATTACAGTCGACTGTTCTGATTAACAGTCGACTGTCTTCTCTTCATCAGTCGTCTGTCATGTTATCCCAGATGTTTTCTAGAATTCATCTACTTACCCAACTTACGGCCAGTCGCCTGTAGTAGGATATACAGTCGCCTGTTGGTTCAAAGTCGACTGCCTATGCCTCATCAGTCGACTGTCCACGTGGTAAGTTACCGTTATGAATTCTCACCTACCCTCTCTGACTGTGCAGCAGTCGACGGTGAATTCTTCAACAGTCGACTGTCGCGAGCGCAGATTCTATCCTTTGAGATTTTTCTCACGGATTTCAAAGAGGTTTTTGCTGAATTCGTTTGTAGGGTTTGAGAAACCTATATAAGGGGCATCTACTGTTCCATTGAGCGGTTACTCATTCTTCCAAGTTTCATTTTGCTAAATCTCTCAAGATCAAAGCTCTCAAACCTTAAAAGCCCTAAGAATTTCTATCTTCAATCTCTTGCTCTCCAACCTAGAACCAAAGAGATATCTTCTAGGCATTTGATGCAGTCAAGAGAAAGGGCTTTTCCCTCTTCCAAGAGAGTCTTTCAACACACAACACACTTCTCCTTCAAATTCTAATTCATGGCATAGGTGATTGTAAGTGTTGCTTTCATATTTCATAACTTTCGTTATTTGAATTTACTCACGGGTTGTGAGAGTGGTTTGCTTGCTCCCACGTTGTGGGAGTCAAGGTCAATCGATTGTATTTCGATTTCACTTGTACGGTTGCTACAAGTGAGTTTTAAGGAAACCTCAAGTTAGGGTTCTAACTTGAGTATCCGGTTGTTAACCGGGTAGAAGGGACGTAGGATTACCGGGAACAAGTCAGGAAGTAACTTGGGTAATCCGAACCCTTAAAACATCCTTGCGTTTGCATTTGTTTCATTTTGTGTTTATTTCAATTCCGCGCTATTTTGTTGGTTAGGAATTTAAAGTGGTGTAACTATCTTTTTAAATTACTTAAACACTATTCAACCCCCTTCTAGTTTTTTCTCCATAGCCAGGGTCCTTACAAATCCTTTCAGTTTCGAGCTTAATTAAGTCTTGCTTAAGCATGCTAATGTTATTCAATAAGGAAGGGCAAGTAAGACAAGTAGTTTTTTCAGGCATGCTATCTTTTTCTTTTTCTAGTGACACAATTTTAGCGTTACATGCAACGAGTTCCTCTTTAAGAATATCTACTTCATCTGAAATGTCACAGTTTTCTTTTTATAATTTGAAGGTAGCATTCCTATAATCATTTAACGTGAGTTCTAGCTCATTAATCTTATTTTGCATTCCTTTACAAACATCTAACAATTCAGCTTTAGTGACGGAATTTACCTCATTGTTCTTTGCCATTAAGCAGACGACAGCGGAGTGGGCTACCGCCTCTTCATCCTCATCCTCAGCTTCGTTATCCATGTCCCAAGTTAGCACCTTGGCTTTTCCTTTATCTTTAGCAACCTGAGCAGTCTCTTGTCTGTCCTGCTTCGCGAAGTGTCCCTTTTTCCTGCATTTAAAGTATTCAACTCTATCAACAGAATCTTGTTCAGAAGAATTTCTATTTGAATTAAAAGTGCAAGAACGAATGAACTTTTTATGCATTTTAGATCTTCTTTGAGGAGTTCTGACATACTTCTTGAAATTTCTGACCATTAGCGCTATCTCCTCATCATCATCTTCATCTTCATCTTCGCTATATTTCTGAGCAAGTGGCTTTGAAGCTTTTTCCTTCTCTTCAGGTTTCTCTCTTTCTTCAATATTTTGCAATTCGAGCTCATGGGACATTAGATTACATATCAAGTCCTCCACCATCATCTGTGACAGATCTTTCGCTTCTTGGATGGCGGTGACTTTAGGCCTGAAAGAGCTTGATAGCGCTCTTAATATCTTCCTCACCTGTTCAAGGCTAGAATATGGCTTACCGAGCGAGCTAGACTTGTAGATGATGTTGGTGAACCTCGCAAACATCTCTGATATGGTCTCTGATGGTAGCATGCGAAATCCCTCGTACTCTGTGCTCAGAAGTTCAAGTCTAGACTCCTTCACCTGTGACGTTCCCTCGTGCGTCACCTCCAATATATGCCATATTTCTTGCGCAGTTAGACAATGTGAGATACGATTGAATTCAGATTTATCTAATGAACAAATGAGAGCATTCATAGCTTTAGCATTAAGAGAATAAAGTCTCCAATTATTATCATCCCATTTATCATCAGGCTTAAGCATCTCAACATTTTCAATTTGAATGACAGGTGGTTTATATCCTTTTTCAACAATTTGCCAAGCTTTATCGTCAATAGAAATTAAGTAGATTCTCATACAATTTTTCCAATAAGCATAATCTACTCCATTAAATCCAGGGGACGTTATAGGGATTGACCTTCAGCAAAAGCACTATCAATGGGATTCATGGTCAATCCTAGGCTAGATCCTAAAACCTACTCTGATCTGATACCACTTGTTGAATCTGTATCCTAGCCTAGAGGGGGTGAATATGTTTATAAAAATATTCTCGTGCAACCCACGAGAAATCACACGCAGTTAAAATCACAAGCAGAGTAAATAAGAGGCAATCACAGAGTACGCACAGATTTACCCTAGTTCGGTCGCACCAACAACCTATGTCCAGCCCCAATCAAATACTATTATTAATAAGTTCCTTCTGTACACCTACAATGGGGTCCTAGCTCCAACTCCCCACCTAGACTATACCATGCTCAACAAAGTGCAGAGCTCTATCAACCTAGTAAATGCATATCTTGACTGCACCAACACATCAAGACCCTCTTGTCTAGCCCCAACCAGACAAGTCCCAAAATAGTACACAAAAAGCAGGTAAAGTTTCCCCTACGGAGATCCTTACACTAATACACAAATATAAAGAGTAAAGGGTTTAGAAATGCTCAGTTCGTGTTTGTGTAGTCATCTCTGTCAATCAGCACGTCATCAGTTCCAGTCTGACGCAAACAGTGTCTCGATCTGACTCCTGGATGACAAGTTGTAGCCCTTTGAATTTTAGTACACAAGTAGGTATGTGCGTAAAGCAGTCTCAGTTCAAAAATATTAAGCAACGGTCTGTGCGCATATCAATTCCCTTAATAATCCACGTCAGCAGCTCTTTCACGTTCGCCTGCACGCTTCTCCACGTCAGCCCGTCTCCGACTTATCATAGGGCATGCAGTGGAGACTCACTCCGACTTCGCCTGACTTCTGCGGTGACGCTCCGACTCCGGTCAACTCAACTTCGACGACTACGTAATTTCGACGGCGAGCTCTCGTCTTCGACTCACGGCGGCGACTTCGTGGCGACAGTAATTCAACGACGACTCGATGGCTCTACTCGAACAACAGCGTCACAACTCCGGTGGCAGCAACCTGTCTTCGATAGCTCGACGGCGAGTAGACAGAGGCACTCAAAAGTGCAGTACTCTCGGTGGTCCGACTGCAGCAGCACAAGTGCAATGATTTCGACGGCGAACGGCACCTTCAACTCCGACAACGCTTCGTCCTTGGTAACCTCGACAGCGTCTACTCCGGTGGCGAGCTCTCCGCGACAACGTGACGGCGAGAGCTCGTCTTCGACAGCGGTATGGAGGAGCTTCGATGACAAGACTTTAGCAACGTGCTGTGGGCTTCGAACAGTGACGAGTTAACATTGACTTTGCTGGCTCCTCTCATC
This sequence comes from Scilla litardierei, assembly GCA_030789695.1. Lineage (NCBI taxonomy): Eukaryota > Viridiplantae > Streptophyta > Magnoliopsida > Asparagales > Asparagaceae > Scilla > Scilla litardierei. Next base: position 51,969 of record JAULAV010001832.1, on the reverse strand, counting down.
GACAGTGACCTCTCCGAGCGACTCGATTATAGCAAAATGCAGGTATCCATGCAAGGAGGTCGAAGCTTTTATGATTAAGGCCTGTGAGTTGACGATCTCGGTGAAAGGTTCTCCGGCAAGCAAAAACGATGATCTAGCAGCGAAGATATCTGAGCGGCAATGCATGGTCTCGCCGACGACAATCTTCACGATGGCGACGTCTCCGGTGGATTCTTCATTCAGCGGAGCAGCTTAGTGTTTTAATGGATGTTAATGATACTCCTGTTTGATGGCATCACGAGGAGAGTTATGGTTTTGAGAAGTTGATTTTTTGGGCCGCTGGGTTCGTTTGTTTTTGGATATGAGCCACTCCTTTGGATGATGCAATGAAGCTTTTTGCACAGCTTTACTTTGAGGAGTTTTGCTATAGCCGTCCCTATTGCCTTCGGAGAAATTGATGTATTGGCCGAGCTTCTTCAACCCTAGTAGTTGGGTTTATATAAAGGCCTTGCTAGGGTTTTATGATGAGAGGATGTGTTGCGATTGTGTGATTTTATGAGAAGGCTGTGGCAAAAAAAAAAACTTTGCGTGGAGCTTTGGCTTATGGAGAGGATGTTTATGCTTGCTCACCTCAACCCTAGAACTAGATGCATATTTATATTGCTAGGGTTTGATGAGGGTGTGGCAAAGAGCCCAAAAAAATTCGGCTAGAGTAGCCTATAGAATGTGTGAATGGATGAGAGGAAGATCCTACTAGAGATATTTGAGAGATTTGATTTGAAGAAGAATAGGAAAAAGATAGTTGCCAATCTTTGCAAATCTCTCTAATTGATTTGACCAAGTCCATGAAATTCTCTCCATCTCATCTTAAATTGGACCGAGTCCGCATTGCTTTAATTAAGAATAGCCATTCATTCTCCTTTCCAAATGCTATATGATTAGCAAATAATCCATCTCTTGACTTAGTCAACATTCTCAAGAATTACGTTCAGGACCATCTCTGAAAAACACTTAGCACACATGTTAAATAGCAACACACGTTTGTCATCATCAAAATAAAGATCCTAGATCTTTGCTTCCAACAGATGGAGTGGAGGATGCGAGTCGTAGCTCGGTCCTTAACCCACCGGTGCCTATCGAGGTCGAAGCTCGTAAGCTTGCACCGGAGTTTGAGAAGTCTATCGAGGGTGAAGCACTTAAGCTTGCCCCCAGAGCTGAGGGAGGGGAGGGTGCGAGCCATAGCTCGTTCCTTAACCCCCCAGCACCTATCAAGGGCAAAGCTCGTAAGCTTGCCACGGAGTTTGAGAAGTCTATTAAGGGCAAAGCACTTAATCTTGCCCCGGAGTTGAGAGAGGGGAGGGTGCGAGCCGTAGCTCTGTCCTTAACCTTCCTGGTGTCTATCGAGGGCGAAGCTCGTAAGCTTGCCCTGGAGTTTGAGAAGTCTATCGAGGGCGAAGCACTTAAGCTTGCCATTGAGTTGAGGGAGGGGAGGGTGCGAGCCGTAGCTCGGGCCTTAACCCCCCCCCCCCCCCCGATGCCTATCGAGGGCGAAGCTCGTAAGCTTGCCCCTGAGTTGAGGGAGGGGAGGGTGCGAGCCGTAGCTCGGTCCTTAACCCCCCCCCCCCCCCCCCCGCGCCTATCGGGGGCAAAGCTCGTAAGCTTGCCCCAGAGTTGATGGAGGGGATGGTGCGAGTCGTAGCTCGGTCCGTAACCCACCGGTACCTATCGAGGGCAAAGCTCATAAGCTTGCCCTGGAGTTAATGGAGGGAAGGGTACGAGCCGTAGCTCGGTCCGTAACCCACCGGTGCCTATCGAAGGCGAAGCTCGTAAGCTTGCCCCAGAGTTTGAGAATATTCGAGATGAGCTGAAATTTTCAAATGGAGATGACAATATTTGAGAGGATGCATAGAAAATGATAGTTGTATTTACAAAGCTATTGATAATATCTGAGCAAATGCTCATCATTCCTATGGCAGGCTAGCTCGCTGCCTTCCATGGTTGGTCGCCGAAGTCCTCCCAATCATTGACGAGTTCGACCAGCTGGGCTTGCTCGGGCTCTTTGTATTTGGTGGAGCCGACGAAGCAGCTTTGGGGCAGTTTTTGGCTCCCTCGCACATGTCCAACCCTCTGTGGAGTCTGTAACTTGATCATTTGATGCATGAGTGAGGGGAGAGCTTCGATGGTGGTCATGTAGGGCCGTCTTATGATGCCATTGTATGCTGACGCAATGTCGACGATAACGAATTGCGTCATCCGAGTGAAGATTCTTGGCTCTTCTCCCAAATACATTGGCAAGGTGATAACTCCGACGATGGGAACCGAGTGGCCGATGAAGCCGACAATCAGACCCGTACATGGCCTCAGATCCGCTTGCTTTAGCCCCATGTTCTCAATCGTTGACATAAAAAGAATTTCACATGAGCTTCCGGTATCAACCATGATGCGGCTGACTATGGCTGTTCCAATTTGGGATTCGATGACGATGGCGTCATCATGTGGTAGATCGACCCCCTCCAAGTCGTCGTCCGAGAATGAAATGGGGAGACGAGCTACTCTCCTCCACTTTGCTTCGTCGCCCATGCCCGTCGTCAACACTTGTCGAGCGTACGCCTTTCTGGCCGATGATGATGCGCCACACGAGGAGGGCCGACCGCGTATCACATCTATGAGCATGACCGCTCTAGACTGGCAAGGGAGTTTTGGGGCTGGTTCGGGCGCTGCGCTCTTGGGGGTGCTCTTTCATCATGAACCGGCCTCCTCCTCTCGACGAATCCTTGGAGATGGCCCTCCTGAATTGTAGGGAATCCTGGGACCCTTAGGGCACAAAAACTCTATTCCCGTCCTAAGTCGGACGGAACATAGACAGAAAAAGGAGTTTGCAGCGGAAGAAAAATCTATGTTAATCTAATTAACATGCAGTTAAAACTATTTTAACTTAGCCCTAAGGTCCAAGACCCTTAGCCAAGATCTATGCCGACTTGGGATGGATCTGAACATCCCAAGAAGGATCTAACCTACTGCGATTAAATTAAACTAATGCTTAAACACATACCCGGAATCTCAACCCTGGAGCAGGCGAGATGTTCCGCACCGTCTTCCGAGCCGCTCCCGTCCCACGCCGAGCCGCTCCTGGAACCGCTCCCCGAACCGCTCCTCGAACCGCTCCTCGAACCGCTCCGCATCCCAAGGCGAGCAATCCTCATGCCGCCGAGCCAACCACGCGCCGAAGAAAGTTTCACGCGAGTGAAACCTTCGCCTAGATTTTGGATCTGAATCCGAACTCCTTTGCGGCTTTGCTAGAGCCCTTAAGAGTAAGGCAGAAATTTAGGGAGATAGAAGAAATATTAATTTAAGCCTAGATCCGAGCGTGCTCCAACATTTACAAGAGCCGCTCAGATCTAGAGCTTGGGACGAGTTTTGAGGAGGAGAGCAGACCCCTATTTATATAGGCGGCTGACTGCTCCCCTTTACTCAAAATCCGATGTGGGACTATTAATTGGGTTAATTAAAATCAAGTTAGTTTGTACTTCACAAAGTGCAAACTTCCGTGAATTTTAACTCACTCACCGTTGAGCTTCATGATTGATACAACCTATCAATACGAAGGGCGTTCAATGGTGAACGCATAGGAAAAAACCGTTCGTCAATCGGAGTTCGTTTGACCCTCCAAACGTCGTGTCAAAGTATGCCAAAAACCCCACCCAAATGCACAAACCCAGCCATCGCAAGAAGCACGCAGCCCTAGGGCTGCGTGCGGGGCCCGCTGCTCTAGGCGTGTGCAGCGCACGCGCCCCGAGGCGTGTGCGCTGCACGCGCCTCTGCGCGCGCATGGCGGCCCATGCAATGCACGGGCACGCAATTGCCCGGGCCCGCGTATCTGCCAGGCGCCCTCTTGGGCGCCTGGCTTCGGCCAATCGGGGGGGCGCCAAGCGGCGGCCCCCTTCTTTTATTGCTGCAGTGGCCTGGCCTTTGGGCCGGGCCCAAGGCTACCCCACACAATTAATTCTGTATCAAATGCAGTTTAAGTTGTAGGCTTTATTCTTTCGGTCTGTTTTGAGCGTATCTTGGGCATCTGGCGTCCGATTTGGACGCCGTTAGAACCTGGGCGTAGACCGGGACATTCCCGTCTTACCCATGAATTTTTCCTTGCGTTTATATTATTAAATATAGTCTTAAACTATTTAAGACACATTTAATCTCTATTGCATCAAATGCAAAAAAGTCCATATCTAGACTTAAATTATCATATTGCATCAAATGCAATTATTCCGTCCCTTGCATCAAAATGCAAAATATTCTCCCTAACTAATTTCTACCTATTACTAGACGAAGGTCGGACTCTTTGTGTGACCCTACGGCCTGACCCTACTACAGGTTGGGCTCGAAGCCCTATACGACAAAGACCACGAGCAGTGGCTGCCGTCCCAGTTTTAGCATCATCATAATGTGGTTAGCTCATCAACATGAGAATTGTCGGGACCACCTTGACCGTGTCTGTGATGAGTTCTGCAGTTATAGTCTCTTCGTCTAAACTATGTCATGTAGATCAACTCTAGGGTACGGTCAAACTGTCAACCCCAATAACTTGACTCCGGTTAGTTTCTATCGATCTTTAGTCAACTAATGTTGGACTTCTTCCAACATACTCTGCGCAGAGATTTTACTAAAGACCGAACTAACTCTACGACACTAACTCCCATTGACCGGGAGAGACGAATCCTCTCTTGGCCACTACTCTCCTCGTACGCTTCAAGTGACACCCAATCAAAGACCTTTCGACAGGCCTAGGCTCGAAGTTAGGTCAGTGATCTAAGTGCCACCGTTCACGCACATGTTCGTAAAATTGACCTCAAGTCAAAAGACCAACTAGCCTATCATCACTAAGAGTTATCATTGACAGATTGGTCAATGTAACCATATGATAACTCTTGTGGATCGTTCAGTGAACTCATTCTCTAATGAGCACCTGTGTCTCGTCTCCGACTTCGCCAAGTCGAACGATCATGAGAACATCGCCACCGCTTAACGGTGAAGACTAAGAAATAATGGTCTATCCGATGTTTCGATATCCTTGTCTCGAAACATCTACGACCACGAACCCTTTTAGACTTATGTTACAGACGGTCAAACATTTCTCCATGATCGAGATACTCATCTCGATACCTGTTTCACCTTGCATAAAGTCTCATGACTTTACCTAAGTTGATATCTAATGTTAACTACATTACAATATAAATTAGATAAATTATTACCAAACAGCTTACTGTTATTTCGAACAAGACGTTTGTGCTATTCACACAGAGATAAATAGCCTCGAGGGCATCATTTCTCTACATCTCCCACTTGCGCTCAGGCCCATTTATCTCGGTATCTTATTCCGTTTTTACACATAATTTTTCCCGACATCATGTGGTAGAGCCTTCGTGAGTGGATCTGCTAAAACCGTCTATACTATAGACTTAAAGGGTTTCTATGTTCATGCTGCACCAACCATTTGAATCTTATTCAAATAATTCACTTAGTCTTACGGAATCTATAATATTTTATTTCCTTGGATCTCATCCAGTTCATCGCACCTTACGATAATCATTTAAATTTGTTAATGGTCATTTCAAATGGCTCATTTCTATTTCTGATAAAGTGTCAAACCTTTTGATAACTTTGTCAAAATAATTGATCCATCCCTTTGATGTCTCGCATGTAATTTATACGCTCCCACTGACCTTGAAAACTATCTGGCTAATTCATATAAGTTGGTCCGTCTAAATCATATTTAGAAAAACGAACATATAAGTGAATGCTCCAATTTTCATGGTCAACTTTAGCGTTTACATCGAGTTTGGTCCGAGTAGTTCTGTACACATCTGCTGGCGGAAAACGGTTTCATTATAATCCGTTTTATAGGAATTAAGATGAAAACCGTTCTCGACCAACATGATTGTACTTCACAATTTCCTTTCTGCTCCTAATCTTTCAACTTAAAGATTTACTTGCAGAAAATGAGGAAACATTTTTCTTGGGTACATAAACTAAATTCCAAAATTTATTTACGCACACGGACATATTCTGATTGCATCAAATTTTAAATCGGAGTTTTTACTCCGAATTTTCATCCTAGAAGTTGACTAAGTCATCATCAATAATGATGTCAAACTCGACAATTCGTCTCACGAAATTCGAGTAATTTTACAACTTCCTAATGATTGATTTAATGAATATCTTATTGATAATGTCCTCATAGAACATTATCAAAACCTAGGCATTACTATCTGGGACTTAACCCAGAGGGAGGACTTAACTCAGAGTCACTTGCAATGGATCACACCAAGTCTAACTAAGTGTGATTCATACCTTTTAACACATCGATGTGTTAACAGACTTGACTTGAGAGAAAATCATATTTTATTTTGATTATACAAGATTTAATATAGCTAAGTATTTGCCCATTTGATCTAATCGAATCAGTTTAAATACTTTAGTCATTTCGTTCTTTATTTTATCAGACTTGTGTTTCATCAAGAACACGTGTCTTAATAAAATATACGAATAACTTATTTTGGTTAATCTAGACTCGGGTACATCAGTATGTACCAGACTGAGTTCGACAACTCATTCTCCCACTGTCTTACAGATGGGTTTCGGCCATTATATCTAAGAGAATAAGACTCACAAGTGTCCGTAGACTTCATAATACGAGAGGTCAGACCCCTCTTTATGTGACTTGTGAAGCTTAGTCTCTCGATACAACCTAGTCTATTTTGCCATATAAGTTTGCTACTATCTTGTGTATTTATATATTAACATTTAATATATATTATCGTTATACATATTACTCATTGCTTCAGGAGCAATGTGATGACATTCGTCAAAATGTGTTAACCTTTTGTATAACAATAATTATGAAATCGTGACATCAGAATATGTCACATTTTCATTTCCTCCTCCTTATGCCTTTACTAACTAACTTTCTCAATTGACTTTCCGGAGTGTCTTCTTCCTTTTCTAAATCGCATTTAGATATTAAATAGCCCAACATAAATAAATAGCTATGCAAGCATCTCATGTATCCAAACGCCTGAGAGTTGCAATCTTGAGTGTAGCTCAAGAAGTTGCTTGTCTCAAGATCCGGTTGGGATACATAGTCTTGCATCACTCATGCACTCGTATTCGACTCAAACAATTTGATCGAATTCTTGAACTTTGCGGATCAAAATTGTTTGTCCATACAACCTTGAGTGAAGCTCGACAAGTTGTAGGGAGAAACATATTTCGAATATCCTATATGTTCAAGTTGTCTCATATAGAGACGAGTGACATGTAGCGTGAATTTATTTGTTGGACCCAGAACTTAAATGAAATCATATTTCTTAAGTCTGTTCTTTAGAAGGTCATTTTAATGTCAACGAGAATATAGTTTTAATTCTATCAATTAGAATTTAACTTGATATTCAATTAATCAACCTAATTGACCAGTTAACTTGATTTCATTAAAATATTATATATTGATTCCTTCGGTAAACATAGTCTTGCCCTAGTTTTGGCATATGTTCAAAATTAAAATATAGGTAGATTGGCTTTTATCTATCTATATCCTTCCACTATTTTTACGATCGTTTCAAAGCTTAATAACGAACGATTTAATCGAATTAAAATTAATGGGTAAGAGGTCCAATCACCTTGAGTCTAACAACCTTGAGTGTAGCTCAACAAGTTGTAGGACTCTGTAATCGGAAGATGACTCTTCATCGATCATATCAGATATGACTCTCTTATCGGTTTTTGCCCCTAGCCATTTGTGATCATGAGTTTGCTCATCCAAATCACAATGTTTAGTCAAGTCGGACTCTTGTTTTCGCGTCTAACCTGACTTGCTCTGGCGCTCGGTGTATTCACGACACGTCGGTTTGGGTCAGGTCTTAGTCAGACTACATCTTTGACTTTCCTTACGCCAGCGCTCGGTGTACGAAACGATGGTTTGGGTTAGTCAAGATTTCATCTTATGTATTTAAGGAGTTGGTTTCTACAGGGTTGCCATGTCACAGCTTGAGTGTATCTCAACAACTGTAACACGGGCCTTATAGTTGCTAACCCCTAAAACAAGGAGGGCTACGGCTAATATTGAAAAAGATCATTAACGTATTTGATTTAGATATAGTCCAGGGTGTCATACAATCATGATTCGCGACATTGCGGTCCAGCGGAACACAGCCAGGGAATTGACTAAGTCAGGATCACTATTCCTTAAAGGATGATCCAGAACTCTTAGCCAAGCACATTGACTGGATCATGGTCCATTGAATGAAGATTGTCATTTTTATATGCGTGCCATAGACTAAACAGCTTTTATTAACAACTAATTAATCCTATCAACTAGTTGTATCCTTAAATTCAAAATTTTAGGATTTGTTTAATAACTTTTATTAAGTCCTTATCAACTATAATGTTCACGTGCTATCCTAATCGTTATTAGGATTTTAATAAATTTTATTAACAACGCTAAAAGCAAAGTCCTTTAATGAGAATTAATAATAACAATTAGAATTAAGATTTTCATTAAAAGGACTACCCTAATCAGGAATTAGGTCTTGAAGTGTTGTTAATATTTTATTAAAACATAGCATGTCATTAAAATTCAATTAATAAATTTTAATCATTTCTTAATGGCTAACCTAAAAGGTTGTCTTGTGTTATCAAATAAGGGACAAGATGAACTAGCCATTAAAATAAAGCTACACTACTTTTATCGCATAAAATGAAAGTGTACAACTATTTAACAATTAAATAGATTAAAGTTTATCGCATAAACAATTTTAAACTTTTAAAATAAGTTTTAAAAAATATCTTATAAATTTAAAACATCATTTTTAAAAAAATTTCCATGTTCAAAAATTTATCTTATACAATTTTTAAACATCTAAGACATTTTAAACTTATCGCATAAATTTTAAAGCCTTAAAATCAATTTTAAATTTATCACATAAATTTAAAACACCATTTTAAAATTTTCATGTTTAAAATTTTATCACATAAAATATTTCAACATCTAAAATCCTTTTAAAAACATCTTTAAAAAATATCGCATAAATTTTAAAACATTTTAAAAGGGCATCTAAAATATTTTAAAAGTATCTCATAACTTTAAAACATTTTTAAAAGTATTTTAAAAAGCATTTCAAAGTTTAATAATAATCGCAGGCTAGATCGTTACGCAAACCTAGGCTCTGATACCACTGCAGGGAATCCTGGGACCCTTATGGCACAAAAACTCTATTCCCGTCCTAAGTCGGACGGAACATAGACAGAAAAAGGAGTTTGCAGCCGAAGAAAAATATATGCTAATCTAATTAACATGCAGTTAAAACTATTTTAACTTAGCCCTAAGGTCCAAGACCCTTAGCCAAGATCTATGCCGACTTGGGATGGATCTGACCATCCCAAGAAGGATCTAACCTACTGCGATTAAATTAAACTAATGCGTAAACACATACCTGGAATCTCAACCCTGGAGCAGGCGAGATATTCCGCGCCGTCTTCCGAGCTGCTCCCGTCCCACGCCAAGCCGCTCCTTGAACCGCTCCCCGAACCACTCCTCGAACCGCTCCGCATCTTGAGGCGAGCAATCCTCGTGCCGCAGAGCCAACCACGCGTCGAAGAAAGTTTCACGCGAGTGAAACCTTCGCCTAGATTTCAGATCTGAATCCGAACTCCTTTGCGGCTTTGCTAGAGCCCTCAAGAGTAAGGCAGAAATTTAGGGAGATAGAAGAAATATTAATTTACGCGTAGATTCGAGCGTGCTCCAACATTTACGAGAGCCGCTCAGATCTAGAGCTTGGGACGAGTTTTGAGGAGGAGAGGAGACCCCTATTTATATAGGCGGCTGACTGCTCCCCTTTACTCAAAATCCGATGTGGGACTATTAATTGGGTTAATTAAAATCAAGTTAGTTTGTACTTCACAAAGTGCAAACTTCCGTGAATTTTAACTCACTCACTGTTGAGCTTCATGATTGATACAACCTATCAATACGAAGGGCGTTCAACGGTGAACGCATAGGAAAAAACTGTTCGTCAATCGGAGTTCGTTTGACCCTCCAAACGTCGTGTCAAAGTATGTCAAAAACCCCACCCAAATGCACAAACCCAGCCGTCGCAAGAAGCACGCAGCCCTAGGGCTACGTGCGGGGCCCGCTGCGCCAGGCGTGTGCAGCGCACGTGCCCCGAGGTGCGTGTGCTGCACGCGCCTCTGCACGCTCATGGCGGCCCATGCAACGCACGGGCACGCAATTGCCCGGGCCCGGGCAAAGCCCGGGCCCGCGTATCTGCCAGGCGCCCTCTTGGGCGCCTGGCTTCGGCCAATCGGGGGGGGGGGGGGGGGGGGCGCCAAGCGGCGGCCCCCTTCTTTTATTGCTGCAGTGGCCTGGCCTTTGGGCCGGGCCCAAGGCTGCCCCACACAATTAATTCTGCATCAAATGCAGTTTAAGTTGTGGGCTTTATTCTTTGGGTCTGTTTTGAGCGTATCTTGGGCATCTGGCGTCCGATTTAGACGCCGTTCGAACCTGGGCGTAGACCGGGACATTCCCGTCTTACCCATGAATTTTTCCTTGCGTTTATATTATTAAATATAGTCTTAAACTATTTAAGACACATTTAATCTCTATTGCATCAAATGCAAAATAGTCCATATCTAGACTTAAATTATCATATTGCATCAAATGCAATTATTCCATCCCTTGCATCAAAATGCAAAATATTCTCCCTAACTAATTTTTACCTATTACTAGACGAAGGTCGCACTCTTTGTGTGACCATACGGCCTGACCCTACTACAGGTTGGGCTCAAAGCCATATACGACAAAGACCACGAGCAGTGGCTGCCGTCCCTGTTTCAGCATCATCATAATGTGGTTAGCTCATCAACATGAGAATTGTCGGGACCACCTTGACCGTGTCTGTGATGAGTTCTGCTTATAGTCTCTTCGTCTAAACTATGTCGTGTAGATCAAGTCTAGGGTACGGTCAAACTGTCAACCCCAATAACTTGACTCCGGTTAGATTCTATCGATCTTTAGTCAACTAATGTTGGACTTCTTCCAACATACTCTGCGCAGAGATTTTACTAAAGACCGAACTTACTCTACGACACTAACTCCCATTGACCGGGGGAGACGAATCCTCTCTTGGCCACTACTCTCCTCGTACGCTTCAAGTGACACCCAATCAAAGACCTTTCGACAGGCCTAGCCTCGAAGTTAGGTCAGTGATCTAAGTACCACCGGTCACGCACAGGTTCGTAAAATTGATCTCAAGTCAAAAGACCAACTAGCCTATCATCACTAAGAGTTATCATTGACAGATTGGTCAATGTAACCATATGATAACTTTTGTGGATCGTTCAGTGAACTCATTCTCTACTGAGCACCTGTGTCTCGTCTCCGACTTCGCCAAGTCGAACGATCATGAGAACATCGCCACCGCTTAACGGTGAAGACTAAGACACAATGGTCTATCCGATGTTTCGATATCCTTGTCTCGAAACATCTACGACCACGAACCCTTTTAGACTTATGCTACAGACGGTCAAACATTTCTCCATGATCGAGATACTCATCTCGATACCTGTTTCACCTTGCATAAAGTCTCAGGACTTTACCTAAGTTGATATCTAATGTTAACTACATTACAATATAACTTAGATAAATTATTACCAAACAGCTTACTGTTATTTTGAACAAGACATTTGTGCTATTCACACAGAGATAAATAGCCTCGAGGGCATCATTTCTCTACATGAATCACCCGTTCGATATCCCTCTTCGGAGTAAAGTACTCGTCTGTATCATGACCATGATCATTGTGATATCGACAGTATTTCTGTTGATTCCTTGGGGTTGGGTTCGTCCTCGTCCCCTGAGGTGGGTCTCGTAGAAGTCCGGCTCTCGTTGCTGCGGCCAACACCTCAATCATGGGGGCGTTGAGCTACGTGTATTGGTCTGCTGCTGTCTTTTGGACTTCCTGACTGCCGACATGGGATCTCTAGGTGTGGCGAACCCTCGCACTGGTCCGTGGCGATCTTCTGGTCGACGACCTTCTTGATCGTGCCTTTGGTTGCCCAGTTGGTCGTGCCCTCTAGGGCGCTCTTCCTGCATTGATCGAAAATCAGCGCCGCTCGTTGCATGAAGTCCCAAACGGGATGGCCACCTTCTTCACTCCCAGAGCACCCTCGCTCAGCATGAACCTCTCTGTCCGGGTGACGAGTGCATCCAGATCGACAGGCGGATCTTGGAGGAGCGATTTGTGCTGGCTTCGATTCGTCAGTACTTTTTTGAAGGCCGCGATGGCGAGCTCATCTCTTGAGCACGCTACACCAAGCCTTTCCTCCAGGAAACGATGCAAGAACTTTCAGATCGTTTCCCCTTCTTTCTGGATTATCGAAAACAGATAGTCCGCAGGTTTCTTCCTTCTTCGTCCCGTCCTGAATTGCTGGCAGAACTTGTGGGGTATGTCGTCAAAGAATTCGACAGAGCGGGTGGGCAGGCCGTTGTACCACTCTAATACCGACTTTTGAGAGTCATTTGGAAGCCCGGCATATGAGTGGATCATTTGCGCCATGAATCTCCAGTGCCCCTCTATATCGCTGCACATGTTTGAGGGGGTCGCCCGCATCATCATACAGTTCAAGCCGAGGAAGCTTGAACCTACGAGGTATCGGGGCTGCGGTCACCCGTCTGGCCAGGGGGTTAGCCGCTTCTGGGTAGGGGGTCGCACATGCGACCTTTGAGGGCACGTAGGCGATCTTCAGAGATCGGTACAGCCGCCTCGACCACCTCACCAATCATTGGAGTCGCCGGATGAGCCACCTCGATGCTCAGCGGGGTCCCTTTCCCACCTCGGGATAGTCCTGCTTTGATCGCAGCTTCGTCGTCGATGATCATTACGCCTAGGAGATGGGCGGGCTGACCTATGGATGTTCCATCCGAGCGACAAGATATCCACCTGCGGCAGGCTACGCGGGTGCCATCGATTCAAGGTTGACACCTCTAGGTTCCTACGGCTATCCTCCTGGAGCCTTTCTCGCGCGACGATGATGACTCGCAGCTGTCGACGTGCGATTTCATCATCCAACCGTATTTGTTTAGCGACGTCTTCCGCCTCCTCGTCAAGCTACCTAAGTTGAACATCCGCTTCTTCTTTGAGGCGCCTTTGATGAGCGGCCTCCATCTCCGCATCGAGATTTCGTTGCTGGGCCGCTATCTCTTTGTTGAGCCCCCTCTGCCGGGCGGCTTCTTCTTCTTCGATCTGGGGATGAAGGCTGCGCCTCACGTTCAGGAGTGTAGGGGGACCGTGGATGTCCCAGTCCCACCCGCGCCCCAATCATTCATCATCTTTGTAAAGGCTTCAAAGCCTTGGAGAATAGCACGTGCCGAGGCATGAATAGCCTCTGACGTCCCCTCAGGGGGTACATCTGCCAGGGAAGTCCCTCCGAGAGGACGTGGCTCGTCCTCCATGGAAAGTTTGCCACGGTTAGGATTGAGATTGAACTGTATGGGATTAGACATGGGTGTGACACTAAGTTCCCACAGACGGCACCAATTGTTGCGGGATAGAATCCGCTCACAATGAATTTATATTGGTGTGGGGAATCAAGGGCACAATGATTACAAGCATTGGGTTGATGACGAGGCTAATCACGATTTGAGGGCGATTTGTAGATGAGGATATCAAGGTCGCACGTCAATCAGGTAGGTCGCCCGCTAGTTGATGAAGGTCGCTCGTCAATCGATGACAGTCACCCAGATCGCTCGTCCACTGGTAGCTGGGGCAAACTTCTTGCAAAACGAGCAACTCGTCAGAAAGGCTGGGTTAGCTGTCAGCTCGCAGCCCCTCCGATGCTTAAGTCAGTTGATGACTGATGAGAGAATGTCAGACACATGTGGCAATCTTAGAGGCAGATCGGCGCTTGCGTGGTGAACTAGTGTGGAAGGCACGAATATGTGGAGGATATTCGACCTTGAATAGAAGTATATGTGTTTGGGGTTTCTTACAGATTAGCCAGCCAACTAACCTCTCTCTCGCTTGGAGGAGAGGGGGTATTTATAGGCTACTGGAGTTGGTTGCTTTTGCTGAGCTGGCGGTGTCAGTGTGTCAGGGATTCGGCCGTTGATGTCAGGGCCGAACGTGTCAGGCGTGCTTTTATCAGGCCGTCAGAGCCGTGAGTGTCAGGCGCACTTTTGTCAGGCTATTTGGCGGTAAAACGGCTAGGGACGCTTTCGGCAGGCGGTCAGGCGGCGAAGCAGCCAGGTCCGCTTTTGTCAGACTTTGTCTGTAGTGAAACTAGCAGTAATGTTAGCGGCTGGTCGCCTCCCTTATTGGGCGGACTGCTTTAGGGCGGAGAGGTAGGCGAACTGCCTCTGGGGAGAGCTACTCTGGGGAGAGCTAGCATAGAACGCGTGCGATCAGCCGGAGGGCTCTTCTCTTCGACTCGGATGACGAGCTTACCACTCTGCTTGAGTGGGCTTCTCTGAGACTCGGCGAGCTTCTTGCCTGAGCTAGTTCTCACTAGGGGATTCGGGTTTGGGGGGGGGGGAGGCGTTTACTTGGGCTTTGAACATGCGTGCCTAGATCGACTGTGCCGATATTGAGGTCGTAACACATATATATAGAGGGTTGGTGTATGCGTTCATTATGAATTTATTTAGCAATTTTTGTCAAAAATTTTAAGTTTTCAAATCCCTCTAAAGCGCTTAAAATATTTCTAAGATAAAAGTTTTCAAAGAGTTTTCAAAAGCTTTTAAGCAAAATTTTTCTTTGATCTTTCTCTTGTTGTGGCTCCTTAAGCTTCATCTTGATATTCTTAAGATCACAACTTGATTTTCCTTGGCCACTCATGCACATGAAAGAGCTTCAATCTTGGCTATAGGATATTGTAACTACACCAACACAAAGGTTTGAAAATCCTTTAGTAAAAGAGTTGTTGAGTTTACTGTATAATTTCTTGGTGAAATTGTTGTATTGGTGATCATTGTAAAACCACATTTGTGTGGTAGGTTGGTTAAGTCATCAAAGTGTGAGGCAATTAGGAAGCCCTATAGTTAGGAGAGGCATTGGGAAGTTCTTAGTTTGTGAGGTAATTATATTCTACCCATCAGGAATTTGATTAGTGAGAAACAAAGTAGTGCTTGGGACTGTACATAGCCGGGGGGGGGGGGGGGGGGGGGGTGAAGTATGATAATTTCTTGTGTTTGTGCTTGTCTTTATCGTCTCTTGATTTTATCTCTCTTATTTGCTATTGTACTAACGATTTCACTGCATCTCTTTATTAGCAATTATTTGAGATTTGTTGATTAAGTTTCAAGAGAGGTAATACTCATTGAAACTTAGATAAATATAGAGGTAAAAATTTTATTTAGTGCTATTATTGCATAAGACCATTCACACTCCTCTAGTGCTTACTTGCCATCTCAAGAACCCCAACAGTAACAAAGGCCGCTTTGATCATATGTGATCATGATTGATGCATGTACCAGATTGGTTAATAGATACATTTTAGTAATGACATCAAAGTTTAGCACAATTGGTTTTTTTTTGCAAACAATAATTATAGGGTTACAATATAGCCCAAGTGGGAGATTGTTGGATCATTAATCCAACATTTGGTTTATATGTAAATAATTATATATTGTGGACTATCAAATAAAGTTAAACCCAATTAAAAGAGATCTATTAAGTTTTTGGTATTTGGTCTTTACTATATTTAATAGGTTGCGGGGCTTTAATGTGTAGAAACCTACATGGTAATTTCTATTTTATAATGGGCTAAAATAGGATTGCCAAAAATACCATGATTGTTGTCTATATATAGCGTTTATGGTCCCCGGATCACACGACAGAATGATTTCAATTCTAACATCCCATTATCAGTATATATCATAATGAAAACTAAATGAATTTTGCAGGAAAATCGAGTTGATATGGAAGGCCAGCCATACGAATCACATGAATTAATCATCATGGATTCAGATACGCTTCGGCATTTTTATTTATAAATTTTCAAGATCTCGTGTGAATTTTCTTATGATTTTGATTGATTGTTTTCACCAAAAGAAATTATTTTTATCCAACATTCCAATCTCAGATTGTTGAGATTGGGATGTATAATCGATAACGGTGTTTGTCAAGTGGCACAGTTTTCTCCTATGAATTTATAAGAGGGATACACTGGAAAATCTCAAACAGTGAGAGTGAGGATTAGAGTAAGTTGGGGACACTGTACTAGGATAAAATCTCAAGCAGTGAGCTTGAGTCTGGGAGCTTGATTTTCATGGCTTTGAGATGAATTGTTCTCATTGTCAGATCTGGGCACAATTCATGTGGGCTTTAGCTAAAGTGGAAGGAGTGTCCGAATGCATCGTTTCATGGGCCATGGCCCTGCCACCTCACATAATTAAGATAGTTCAAGGTGATGTATTGGACAAGGAGCATATGTGATATTGCTCGGTTTAACTTAGGGCAATATGCCACAAGGCCTAAATTATGAACATATCACCGGATGGTTTACCCAATCGGTCTTAAACTTTGCTCAAATTTTGATCGTTTAAGTTATTAAACAAGATTGAATGAGTTCGTCGAGCTTATATACAGCCCTATTTAACTAAAAATGATAATCAAAGACGATTAAATGCAAGTTTCCGATAGGCAAGGATAGGAATGTGCCAAGGTGGCCTGGGCCCAAGCAACCTTTCACAGGGTGACACTTGACAACGCAGCCTTTAACTGGGCCGCCTAACAATCTCAGGGCTTGGGCCTTTAAAGTCGACATATACGGGCAACCAGCGCGAAAGAACAAACCGCTCTCGATGACGACTGCCGAGAAGTCGGTGCGAGCTCCGGTGGAGCTCGACCTCGACTCCCTCCTCCGATCGCACGGCGGCCACCTTTCTTCTTCTGACGACGACGGCGACTACGCCGCCTTTCCCCACCGCACCGTCGACGAGATCCTCGACGAATCCGATTCGTCCGATGCTTCTTCGTCTTCTCCTCATCGAACCCCAATTCTCACCCCCGAAGAACAAATCTTTACTCGTAAGCAACAAGAAGCAGCCGACGAGTCTATTGACCAAACCCTAGAAAAGGACAAGGAAGAAGATAGTTTCTTCACATGGAGACGATCGAGATCGCGAGAGCTGCTGTCGTCCTCTTCTTCTGCTGCTTCACTCTCTTCTCTAGGGTTTCGAGCCACCTCCGCAGCTCCCTCGTCGTCGTCGTTTTCTTCTGCTCGTCCGTTTCCTCCTCTTTTTGGCAGCGTCAAGCCGAACCTGAAGCCCGGGGCGGCGCTTGCGGCCGCGGCGGCCGCTTCGCGTTCCATCCCTACGCCGCATGCTGCAGCGATCAAGAACAGGAGAGCTGGCAGTTCTGGGTCGATTCAGAAGGTCGAATCGTTTGGGGATTTTCAAGAAAGGGGAGACCTTTCTGATGTAATTGCTCCTTTTGTGGTGAATGATGGCGAACAACTGGAAATTTCAGCAGCAATTTCGCATTCTTCTTCTTCTTTATCTTCAGTGGAGGCTGAAGAGACCGCAGCGATCGAAGTAGTTAAGGAAGAAGTAATTGAGGGTGTTGAAGAAGTTTGCTCTGTGGAGGAAGTAGAAAAATCCCTATTAGAAGAAGCTAAAGAAGACAATTTGAACGAAGATTTCGTGGATTCGATTTCGCTAGTGGCTAGTTCAGCTGTCCTTGATGAGAATACTGAACAGGACGATGCATTACTGCTTCAAGATGCTATTGCGGGCCATATGGATGGAAGTGGCAATCAGGAAGTGGGACTGGAAGTGCCAAATGATGAACTAGGTTATGATTCTGACAAGAAATCCATTGGTGATGGAGAAATTGGTGGGGGTATTAGAGAGGATGGAGACATAGAGCATGACATAGACAAAATGGTTGAAGAGAGATTAGAACCGTTGGAGAATAGCAGTAAGGCTGGAAAAAAGTCAGAGAAACCGCTGGAACTGGCGGAAGAGCTTGAGAAGAGACATGCCTCGTATGGCCTGCATTGGGAGGAGGGGGCGGTTGCCCAGCCAATGAGACTTAAGGGAATTCGGAGGGGACCACCTGCTATTGGGTATTTGCAGATGGATCTTGACAATACGGTGACCCGTGCTATTTCGTCGCAGACATTCAAGCGTGACTATGGTTCCCCACAGGTGGTGTCAGTTCATATGAACTTCATTGCCATCGGCACATTGAAAGGGGCTGTCCTCGTTTTCCCAAGCAAATATTCTGCTCATTCACCAGACCATATGGATTCAAAGGTTTCTTTTTCCGCTGTTCCTTATCAATGTGTGTACAAACGAACTCAATTTTGACATAACTAATGCAAGCTTGTCTACTGATTTTCAATAGTATTTCTTGCATTCACATTGTATGTCCACTAAACACATTGTTAAATATGACTTTGTGAACTATGACGTTGTAACCATTAACCTTTTAAAACATTCTATTGCAGTCATTACAATCAAGATGACATCCTCAGTTATCCGATTTTAATTTTTTTCCTTATGATTTTCATTTTCTAGTGTTAGGATTTTGTCATCTTCACTGGCCGGATGGCCCTTAAATCATTCTTCTACATACTACCTTAGTTTCTCGCATCATCTTATCTCAATGCGAGCTACATTTTCATTTTTTGTATTATCATTCATCATATCATCCTTTCTAGTTTCAGCACGGATTCATCTTACACTTGTGTCCACTATGTTACTTTGTTTAGGTGCTGCCTCCCCCCCCATATTTAAACAATTCGTCAATGTAGGCCTTAATTGCTATATAAAATTTTCTTTAATTTGCCAATGTATGGATAGATTATGCATAAAGTTTTAGTCTTTAAACCCCATTGATGCTTGTCATTATTTTGGTGCCGCAATTTTTCGATCATAATGCCAACCTCCCATGTGATAGCTGGCAACCACATAATATTCTGGAAACATGCGCGCACATGCACACACAACCTAGTCCAACACACAACCTAGTTCAACACCATCGCTGCCAGTTACCTATACAATTTGTTGCGAGATTCTTGTTCTTATTAAGATGAGGTCCTACATTAACCCTTGCTCTTAGATTAGTGTAACGCCATTATTGTCAGTTATATATACAATTTGGTGCAAGTTTTTTGTCCTTTTGTAAATTAAATTCCAAAATTACTTAACAACATCTGAAAATTCTCTGATGGTATTTTATAAGTCAACAAGAACAGTGGTATCCCTTTTAATTTGCTCACCACAAAGACAATTATCCTACATAAAGCAAAGGGTTATTTAGTACCGACCCCCTGTGTTTTCTCCGAAATTAGCAACACCCCCCTATGGTTTCAATAATTAGTAAGACCCCCCCCCCCCCATTGTATCCAATTTGGACTCCCCCGCCTATAGGAAGACCCCCCCCAAAAAAAAAGGGGGGGGGGGGGTCCAAAATTGGGTGCCATAGGAGGGTCTTACTAATTATTGAAACCATAGGGGGGTGTTGCTAATTTCGGAGAAAACACAGGGGGTCGGTACTAAATAACCCTAAAGCAAATTTATTTGATATATGTTCTTAATTTTACATGGTTAATTTTTTCTCTCTTAATACCATTTAGTTATTCTATGCTATCTCTGCTATATAGAAGCGACTAGACTTACATTCCTTGAATATTTATCCTGCCATACACACCAAACCACACTAACACAGTCAATCCACAGGATTGAGCTGATGCATGCTACTAGTTCCCAATATCGATTGTTATTATTATTTTGTTTGCTTTAGGAGGAATAATATTCACTATCATCCCACATTTTTATGCGTTCCCCATCTGTTTTCCAAACCAGCTCTCTTCTCTTCTTCCACATATTTGCATGTGTAAGGTTAGTTTTAGTTTTTAGAATATCCTCTATGCTTTTGACTCGCTGATTCTTTTCCTTGAAGTCCAAGTGGTGAAAAATGGCTTTCATCGAGCTTGCCCTTAACGCCCTAACCTTGAGTGAGGGGATGCTCTTTAGCAATGGAAGGATGCGTTATTTCAGTATCTTGCAAATATACTGATGTCATTATTTTCCAACCTTTTCTTTTTTTCCTTATAAAGATACTAGTGGCATTTTTTTCAAGTCTATTTTTTCTTTTTTCTTCATCCAGTTAGAAATTGCCATTCATCATCATTGCCTTTGTACAAAAGCATAAATAAGGCCATCTAAATGGAACATACACCAGGATGCAATCAATCTATGCAGGAGATTTGGCAAACTGTAGTAGGAGGAATTGCATCCTAGATTTGTTGAAGGTCACACGATAACTACAGTCTTTTTGGAGCAATCATAGATTTGCAACTAGATTTCTCTTTATGGATTGAAATCTAACCTAAATTTTGCTTCTTCAGTCATGTCCATTGCTTTAAGTTCTTTTTTCACACATTAATAATGACTATCAACCAAAAATTTAAAAATTGGTTTGATGTCAAAAGCATATCAAAGCTAAACCAAGAGCAGTATCAGAGCTATGGATCTGAATCTTTACTGAAACATGCAGGAATACTTCTTAATGATAGACAATGCAAGATGAATGCTATTGAAGAAGAAGTTTAGTCAATATAATAGGAGACTATGATTTATATCGATACCACTACTGAATAAAAACGACTTTACTATTTGGGTCATTCACTTTCTGGTTGCCAAAAATACCCTTTTTGGGTCACTCACTTTTATTTTATAAAGTTCACCTGTCACTGCTTTTCAAATTTCAGAAAAAAAATTCTTTGACGTGAAATTTTTATGCAGCCCTAGACATTTCGGCTCTATTTCTCATGACAAGACTTGGGTTAATGCAAAACTGGGAGGGTTAATAATTATAGTTGAATATGAATCCGATGGTTTATAATTATTTGGTACTACCGGATAAGAAATGATTGTAACAGTATCAGGAATATTGTAAAATTATGTAGTATTTTTGTAGCATGTCTAACTGATGATGCACTTGGATGAAAATGTGGATTGGTCCAACTGACACTGAAAGCTAGAGTGTATGTTGAGGGCAATGTTGACAGTGAACCCAATAGTAATATGTTCTCTTCAATCAATACCAATAATTATGGAAATAAAATGCTATTCATAATGAGATTTGTAAATGCAATTAGCAACCATCAAAAATAATCTACTAAAAATAAGAAATAATAGAATTTTTATAAATATAATATTTTGGTAAGCTTGAATTCCTCTTAAACTTTAGACATTAATGATTGTTATTTCCTATTATCACTTCAAATGAAAGGGCAAGCACCCACTAATATTATAAGTTAACGAGAACTTATCTTTCATTTACTTTTCTATGTAAATTTGAATTCTTCCTACAATAATAAAATTTATAATAACTAGTCAGTGATATACTTTGTATTTGAATGACCTTTTGCTAGTAATATTTCTGGTAAGCATTGGTTTTATTTCCCAGTTTGATAGTATGACATTAATAAAATTATATTTATTTTATGTATTTCGGTTAATTTTATTGTTCTGAAATGGTTAGAGTTTCTTTTTATTTTTTAACTCACTGATGTACCATTATTTGGGTGACCTTTATTTGTGATGACTCTAGAAATTAGTGGTTTTGTTTTTAGCTTTACTAGTTTGAAAATTTAAAAAATCAAAGATATATTTTGCATGTCAATAAACTTTCGTGTTTTGTAACAGGGAGTGGTATTTGCTTATTTTAAGAATAAATGTAAGCATGGGTATAATTGTGATAGGGTTGTTATTTCTTTATAATGTTGCATCTTAATAGCTTTTTGATTGTAACGTATGGTGTTAAATCACTGATGAATGGTTTCCATGATCAATTCTTTCTTGGTTCTTCAGTTGAAATTTGCATACATTATAAAAGGCTAATATATTTTATTTTACAAAGAACCTTTGCAAGTGTTTTTATACTTTAATTATTTGTAGAAAGTACGATTATTTTTTAGGAACACACTTTTCCACGTGAAGTATACCTTAATTTTTTAAAATAATTTTTTTCATGAAAGTAGTAACATTAATTAGTCAAACTCAACCAATATGCCAATCATACTTTGATAGATTTCCTGTATAATTTGATTGAACTTTAATTTCAGTATTACATTTTGATAGAAATTTATAACAAGAACCTAACATAGTAGTCATAAACAAATTATGATTTACTGAGTTCTTTTAATTTATTTGAACACTTAATTTTAAAATTTCAGTATGAAATAAATCTTTTTGGCTAAATTTTGTTCAAAAAAGTTTAACATTAACTAGTTAATTCCAATCAATTTTAAGAGGTATAATTAAATTCTAGTTTATATCTTTTTTACTTAATTTGATTATAGTTTTAGATTAAGCGTTATTGTTTAGCAAGAAGTAACCTAGGAGTCATAATTGAATTATGATTTAATGAGGTTAATTATTAATTTTACTAAACTTTTAATTTTAGAATACTATTATGATAGAGATATTTTTAATGATATTTTTATGAAAACCTCAATAAAAACTAATTTCTAAGTCATATTTGAACTTTGATTTAATTTATTTTCATTTTTAATTTGTTTTCAAATTTTGAATTAGAATTCAATTCTATACGAATCCTTGTAATATAATTTTCAAACATATACTTACTATATTGATTTACTTGTAAGAATAGTTATAATTTAATGATTATTATTAGTACAATAATAGCTCGTTAATTACAATTAATTTAGGAGTCGTAATTAGTTTTAATGTCATGTTTTTTATTTTATTAAACTCTTCACTTAGAATTTTACTATAATAGGAATCGTTTGCCATAGAATTTCTAAATATATAGCTAATAACATATCAAATTTTCATAAGAGTAGTTATATATATTAATTTTTCTTTTTTATTATTAAAATTTTTAAGATTCATAATTGAAATATGATTTGATGGTTTTCTGTATTAAATTGTTGTAACAATTGATTTCGAATTTCATTACAATAAAAATCCTTTGTAATAAAATTTCCAAATATATAACTAATAGTATATTAATTTACTCTTAAAAGTAGTTATACTTTAGTAAAAATTATAACTTCAATAGTAAAAAAATCAACTACAATTAATTTAGGAGCTACTATTAAATTCTAATTCACTATGTTTCTATTTTAATTTAATTAAAATCTTGATTTAGAATTCCACTATCATAGGATTCTTTTGCAATATAATTTCTAAATATATAGCTAATCATATATTAATTTGCTTTTCGGTATAGTTACCAATATATTAGTTTTCTCTTTTTAATTTTTCAAACTTGCTTGTTTAGGAAAATAGTTGGGGACAAAGAGGGGAGGACAATGTTTTAATTTTTTTGCTTTTAAGAGTAGTTATAGATTATTAAGCGGTAACATGATATTTATCTCCAAATAAGTTTCTTCTAGGGTTTTACACTAAATCAATATTCGGTGACAAATAATTCCATCAAAAGTCTTATTACATTATCGAGTGATCATATTGGCAAATTATGATTTTATAATATGTGCATTACATGTGCCTAAAAGGCAAGTATACTTCAAAGTCCCACAACTTTCTTGGGTAGTATTAAACACAGAACTCTAATACTAACTGAAATATAATAGGGTAAGTTACGAATAGGTCCTTTACCAAAGTATATCATTGATAACCAATTATCAAAGGAGAAAGAGTTGGGAACTCTTGGCAACTTGAACAAACTAGAATGCCCATACAGAAAGTAGTAGTAGTGCCTGGATTGATTACGTTCATGCAAATAGAGTTATAGTAGCTCATATACTGTCCATTGTGAAAGTCTCTGCACCCTTCTCCTTTTCTCTTGCTTGTGTAGCATCCTTAAAATTCTTTTGCAATCCACTTCCAATCAAAAGCTTAAAACTAAAAAAAAAATGATTTTAACGATGCTATATCTGATCTCGTGACTCAAACGGGGTTTTTCTCATTGCCCCCAAATCTCATATTGCATCAGTCCTTCAGGCTTAAATGGCTGGCAATAAATTTACATGTCGAGGGCAATGCTTTAGAAGGATTAACTTGACCATATCTTTTTTTGGTTACTCCATTTAATGAAAGGGTTGGCTAAATGATAGATGTGTTATCTGATTCTGTTGAACTTTGTTTATGTCATAGATGAATTGTTTCCTTTTTCTTTTTTAACCTTCTCATGTCCATGCTTGCAAGTGCTACCAAGGCCATGATATGTCTCAGATCTCATAAGTTCAAAGAACTTTTTTAACCTTGTTATCTGTTACTTTCTGCCGGCATCCTTATGGCTGCCTCTCTAGGTGGGCTGTATTGGCGTGGATTCTCATCTGAAGTCAAACTCATACAACAGTATAAATTATATGCCTGATAAATCACATGCCATTTATGCTATAGTTCACGACCTTAATTTTACCAAATAAACACTTAATACTGCAGAGTATTTCTCACTTAATAATCTGACATTCCTGTCATGGTTCAGTCTGTCTTCTAAACCATTGTAATGTTTATGATTCCTTCTCTGATTCAAAAAAAAAAAAAATCTTTAAACAAAAGTTTTATATTGCAGATGCTGACATTTGGTTCCCATGGTGTAAAATCTCAAGCGGCTGTTACTTCCATGTGTTTCAATCAGCTAGGTGATCTACTTTTGGTAGGATATTTTGATGGTAGTCTGACTGTTTGGGATGTACAGAGAGCAACACTAGCAAAAGTGATCGCTGACCAGCATACTGCACCAGTAGTTCATGCTTTGTTTCTTGGTCAATTTAAAGTTGTTACTGGGGATTCAAAAGGGATTGTCTTTTTACACACTATCTCGGTGGTCCCAGTGTTCAACCGTTACTCTGTCAAGTCCCAGGTTAAAATAAATCTTGACGCATGTCTGATTACCACACTTTTTTTCCCATGTACTATTCATGATGAATTTTTTACATATGGTTATTGCAATATGATGAACTTCTGTTTCTTTCTCGTTTGTTGTTTTCCATTCCCAACAGTGTCTCCTTGATGGTCAAAAAAATGGCATTGTATTATCAGTTAGTCCTCTTCTGATGGATGGTTCGCATGGTATTGGTGATACCTCTGCCCAAGGGAGTTCCACAATCTCTACCACGGGTCTTGGTAGCATGATGGGAGGAGTGGTCGGAGGTGTAGTTGGAGGTGAGGCAGGATGGAAGCTGTTCAATGAAGGTTCTTCTTTGGTGGAAGAAGGTGTAGTCATATTTGTCCACCATCAAAATGCTCTGGTGGTATGGAGTTTTCATATGTTAATGGAAAAACTAAAATAGTGTGTGTCTTTTGACTAAATGCTAAAAGTCAGGTCGGTTGATTATCTTTTAAAGATTTGGAATGCCCCCTTTCTTCCTACAGGTTAGGCTCACTCCTGAGCCCCGTTTTTATGATACTTTCCCTAAGCCAGATGGGGCAAGAGAAGGCTCCATGCCTTATACTGCATGGAATTACACGAGACATCCGCACGCTTCATCTCTCAGTGAGACTTCAATACATTTTCTACTATTTGAGTTATCAACTAGCAGAGTTCTGATGATTTTGTTGCATAATTTGTAGATCCATCTGATAATGCTCCTTGGCTTGTGATTGCATGGGATCGTAGAGTCCAAGTAGCACAATTGGTAAAATCAAAGATGAAAAATTTACGGGAATGGAGCCTTGACAGTACAGCAATAGGGGTAGCATGGCTAGATGATCAGGTAGAGGGTATGCTCTTCTCTTTTATATCCTCTTTGTTGATGTCTTATTGTTTAACTATTTGTCTGCTCTTTCTTGAGCCAGATGTTGGTTGTTCTTACACTCCGAGGGCAACTCTGCTTATTTTCCAAAGATGGGAATGAACTTCATCGAACAAGTTTTGTTACTGACAGTTCTACTTTGGATGACATCATCTTGTATCATACCAACTTTACAAATTCTTTGGGGAATCCCGAAAAGGCATATCATAACTCTGTAGCAGTAAGAGGAGCTACTATATATGTACTTGGGCCTATGCATCTTTTGATTTCTCGCCTTCTTCCTTGGAAGGAACGCATTCAAGTACTTCATAGAGCAGGTGACTGGATGGGTGCGTTGGATATGGCAATGAGGCTCTATGATGGTCATGCACAGGGTGTAATTGATCTTCCGAGAAATATTGGTGCTATAAGGGAGGCCATAATGCCATATTTGGTAGAGCTGCTGTTATTATACGTAGATGAAGTGTTCTCATATATTTCAGTTGCTTTTGGCAACCAACTTGGCAAACCTGGAGATTTGGAAGGTCCAGAGTTTACGGAGGGTTGTGTACGATCGGAGATTGAGGAGCAATATGCTCGTGTCGGTGGTGTTGCAGTAGAATTTTGTGTACACATAAAAAGGACTGATATCCTGTTTGATAGCATTTTCTCCAAATTTGTTTCAGTTGAGCATGGAGGTATTTTCTTTTCTATTTTCAATTGATATTACATGCCCTGGACTTTTCTGTTGAAGTGAATTAGGGAGTGTTACATTCTTGCTGCGTATGTGCATTGTAGAATTCCATATAAATTAAGATTTTTCTGATCATTGCTTGTTCTAGTTTGACATTTATTTGGCAATAGCAGGAACATTCTTGGAGATTTTGGAACCATATATACTGAGGGACATGTTAGGCTGTTTGCCACCAGAGGTATTTGTGGCCGTTCTTTGTGTTTGTTATTACTATTATTCATACAGGATAATAATTTAATTTGAGTATACATTATTCAAAAGTTTAGATTATGCAAGCCCTGGTTGAGCATTACAGTGCAAAAGGATGGTTGCAACGAGTTGAGCAATGCATTCTTCACATGGATATCTCTTCCTTAGATTTTAATCAGGTAACTTTGTGGTAACGAAGTAGATTTGCAGACTCTTCTTAGGATAAATATCGTTGTCAATTTATATCATTTGATATGGTTTTCTTCATATAGTAGTTTGGAATCGTACTTCTTTCTCATGTATTCTCGTTACTTTATTCTTCATGCAGGTAGTCAGGTTATGCCGTGAACACAGTCTGTTTGGCGCCCTGATATATCTTTTCAATAGAGGTTTAGATGATTTTAGGTCACCTTTGGAGGAGCTTTTGGTTGTTATACAGAATAATCCAAGTACAGATGTTGCTGCTATTGGGTATTTTTGTTACCTTGGGAATATATATGAATAAGTCTCAAAATTTTGCTCATTGTCTATATATTATTTTGTCTCTATACTGTCGTTGTTTTTTGTTGTTATTTTTGCTCTGTCATCCATATCTCATTTGGTATTTAATCTAGCTTGTTTGGTATCTCAACTAGCTCACCGTAGTTATTGCTTTGAATCATGAAAAGAAAATTGATGTAGAACATGAACGATCTTAGGGATTTGATGGGAAATTTGGGGAAGAACACAAAAAATTAGGTTCCAAGACTTCTCACCAAAGATTCTAACGCTTCTCGCCAAGGAAGAAACCTTTCTTAGATTTACGAAAAATTTAATTCTTAAGATTTCATTGATTCAAAATAAATCAGTCTAGAGCCTTTTATAGGCTTACAACTCAACATCTTTCTTCTCCCATCCGATGTGGTACTAAACATAAAACAGTTAAAAATAAAAAAAAGACTCAAAATACCTATAGACTCTAAAACTCAAAATAAAATTAAAATTAAAATCAGAAGTTAAAAATTCTTGATTTGATCCCTATCATTCTTCCCGGCTTGAGAACTTCACCTCATGTTGAATGGCGGTAAAAGTAATACAGCTGGACATCAATCAATAGTCCCTTGCAGTTATAAATGACACTTATAAATGACACGTCCACGAACTTTGAAGTATATCAGGATACAAACTTGTCGATGTACGTTTCTGAAAATTTCTTCCAATTTACAAAAGATAGAACAACATTTAGGACCTGTTTGTTAGTTAAGTGGGGAGGACCAGGGATACCAAACTTGATATGCTCGATCAGCTTCAGTGGTACTTCTATCTGCACTTCTGACACTCGTTCCATAGATGGCTCTAGATAAGCCTCTGGCTCAGATTATGGTGCGGAATCAAGATTTGGCTCAGGTGTTGACTCTGGCCCTTGCTGTGAATCCATTATTGGTTCAGGCTCCATGTCAGGCACAGGCTCCAATTTAGGCCCACCCCCCAAACTTTGTCTCAGTCTCTTGATCAAAATTTGGCTTCAGCCCATGTTCAAGCTCACACACTCCCTCAGGTGTTGGATCATTCTCCAGTGTAGGCTATGGATCCTCTCTAATTGTTTGTAAAGGTCGCAGATCTCACGTATCGGTTTGATTCGATCCTTATCAATCTTTGGATTTGATGATTGCTGGAGTCCCTATGGAATTTTTAAATGCTTGAAAAAATATCGACGATGAAGAGAGGATCTGAATGTTAGACCATTGATGGTAAAGAACTCGAAAATTCAAACACAAAGATAGTGCTTCTTCACCTACCTTGAGCCATGCATATGTAATATTTGCTTCGTTTGATAAATCAAAATGAGGAGAAATTTTCTAGATAGTACTTTCAATCATCATATCCAAATTTATCCTTGAAGCCATAAACAATTGGTACCTGTCACCAGTTCTCATGCTCATAATCCATTGAGAAAGAATAACCTTTGTAATAACCATTGTAGTACCGCATAATTTATAACTAATCTTTTTGTACAGAGGGTACCTATGCATACTTGGTTGTCAGCTATCCACGGCACGAATTGCACTGAATTTGGGCTTTAAATGGATCCAAAATCGTCAAAATCACAAAACTCCGTAGAAAATTCGTGAAAATTAGTCGAATTTCTCAAAAAATGGTCACGGCTTATTGTTGGAGCCACGGCTCAGTGGGCGGCTCAGCTGAGCCATTGATTGGGTCAACCGGCTAGCTGAGTCGTTTCGGGGATTGGCTCATGACTCGGTCGGCTTGAGCTGGCTTTTGTCGGCTTGACTAGAGCCGATGAACAGTATTGGTCGAGCCGACGGCTTGGCTCAGCCAAGCTGCTTGATGATTGGGGTCGGTTCGGATGAGCCGCTGCTATAGCATGGTTGGCGCGGGTGACACTGACGACGATTTTCTTGACCAATCCGATGACGGTTTGCTGCGCAACTTGGTTTTGTCGCTTTGCCGGGAGCGACGAAGAAATGTGGTGGGTCAGCGATCCCGTCGTCGCCGGAGGTGGCGCCGACGAGCATTGAATCTCTTGTGACGGTAGATCTAGGGTTCTCTTTCGACGCAGGCGAAGTTGTTGGGTACGATGGAGGTTACTGGTCTCCGACGAAGCTGTTCGTGGGGTCTATTTCCTCAGTCGCTCCTTGCGGTGCGCCCGAGGGCATTGATGCGGTTATTTGTGGTGTTGCATTGACTGTTCGTGGTCAGAAGTGGAGATCTCGATCGCTGAAGGAGGAGGTGGATGCGTCGGATGCTGCTGGATGCGGTCAAGGCATTGCTAGATGTGGCGGCGTAGGATGATGACGTGGTGGGTGGCAGCGGGGCGTAAGTTTTGGTGTGGCAACGGTTTAGGGTTTTTGTGAGACATTTTTTATGGAATCAGGCAACGGTTTAGGGGGTTTTGGGACATTTTTTATGGAATCAGAAAGACAGAATCAAGGGCGGTGGTAGCGTGGGCATTGAGTTAGGGTTTTTGATTTTGTGATTTTTAACTGAATTTTTTGGAAGAGAATCAAGAAGTTCGGCTCTAATACCAAATTTGATTTAGAACACAAACGATCTTAGGGATTTGAAGGAAAATTTGGGGAAGAACACTAGAAATTAGGGTTCCTATGCTTCTATCCAAGGATTTCAAGGCTTCTCGCCAAGGGGGGAACCTTTCTTAGATATAGGAAAATTTTAATTCTCAAGATTTCATTGATTTGAAATAAATCAGTCTAGAACCTTTTATATGCTTACAACTCAACACCTTTCTTCACCCATCCGATGTGGTATTAAACATAAAAACACTTGAAAATAAAAAAAATAGACTCGAAATACGTAAAGAATGGAAAACTCAAAATAAAATAAAATTAAAATTAAAAATTAAAAATTCTTGATCTGATCACTATCAAAAATTTACTTATATTAGGCTCATTTATCTTGATATATTTTTCCATTTTCCCATATTGTTATTATCTTGCTGAATTTCTCTGTATCTTGGAGTCATACTTCTTTCTTTCTATGCACTCTCTTCATGTGATGTTCCTTCCTTAATTTGCTAATTGTGTGTATCTGGGGAGTAGGTACAGGATGCTTGTTTATCTGAAGTACTGCTTTCAAGGTCTTGCATTTCCTCCAGGTATGCATTTGAAGCCCATCATTTGGATTTTATGTTCAAGTTATGCTGGCTTCTGTTTGATTAGATTGTTCTGTTCTGGATGATTATGAGATGTTGTATGCTTTTTCCTATGGGCCGTTTGTTTTTTCTTGGAACTTATTCTCACCATCTTTTGATTTTGCATCTTATAAATGTCACACTTCCTTTATAACAGAATCATGTAATTGTAGGAAGTCTTGCAAACTGATATATGCATTGACACATTATGTGAATAATATGTTCTTGCTTAGTGTGAAGCGTCATTTTGCCATTGTTGTCATCACAATTTAAGCCTTTCCTATTGAAATAGGGACACATGGGAGCAGAACCAAAAGAATGACTAAATTGATGATTGGCTGCCATGCCTTTGTCAAATTCTACATGATTTCATAGGAAACTAAGATTAAGAGAGGGGCTTGTGATGCGATTCGCTAGGGATTTGATGATAAAAAGTGGATTTTTATTGGAAATAAGGATATGAAATTATAGGAAATCCTACTACAAATCAACTACTCGCTAAATAACAACTACAATTTGAAAGGACGACTAGCTAAGGATTAATCTAGGGGATAAACTAATAAAAAGAAACTTCTCTCAACAATTTTCGCATCCTCTTCTAGGGCCGGCTCAACCCCCTTAAATAGAACAAACTCCCTTATTTGTTGTTTTACCCAAATGCCCCTCTTGTTATTTCCAGCCGCATCACTACTCCGCCCCTGAAAAAACCACCTTGTCCTCAAGGTGGTGCACGATGTCCGTGGGCCATCCGTTCCACCAGGTAGATTGCAAGCCTCCTCCCGGGTCAAATGGATGAGAGTGGTCCCCATCGTTTTCAACGAAGTCCGGAAAAGTATCGTCGGGCCAAGGCGGGATCCAAAAAGCGTCGTTGGGCCCCCACAAATACTTAGGATGGTCGTCGTCATCGTTGCACTGCTGGAATCCTTCTGGGCGGGGCCCCCGGGGGCCCGGAAACCCTCAGAAAAGTCTGTCAGGCATCCTGGAAGGTCGGTGGGCCCCCCAGGGGTCCGTTGGACCTCGGGACCCCCCTCTGGGGTCGGCCGAGGCTCCCCAGGCCGTCGTCGGGGCCGGCCGGCCCTAAAATTGGGCCGACGGCCCCCAGGCGGCGGCGCCTGGGCCCACCGAAGCCGCATGGGGGGCGGCAGGTGCGGCCGCCCCTCCCAGGGTCCTGGCGGTCCCCCGCCGCCCCTCTGGGGCTTCGCCGGCCCCCCAGAGATCCTTGGGGGGTCAGCGGCCACCCAGGGGGCTGCCGGGGTGCCGGAGACCCCCCTCCGGCACCTTTTTCCTCGCGGCGTGGCGGCACATGGTCTTGGTGAGTCCTCCACACGTTGTCTCCTTGATCGAAGCCTCCGTCTTCTTCTAGATCCGGATCATCTTCAAAGGAAACCGTCTTTTTCGGATCTGGATCTGAAAATTCCAGATCTGGATCTGGAAATTCCAGATCTGGATCCGATAATTCCAGATCTGGATCCGATAATTCCAGATCTGGATCCGATAATTCCAGATCTAGATCCGGATCTGGTGGATCTACGCCTGAAAGCTTCAGATCTGGCTCCGGATCTGGTGGATCTACGTCTGAAAGCTCTATATCTGGCTCTGGATCTGGTAGATCTGGACTTAGAATCTTCAGATCTAGCCCCGGATCTTTATTTGTTGTCATAAGCGGCTCCTTTTTGCTTGGACCCCTCTTTAAGTTGAGTTTCATGGATAACGCCGATATTGCCTCCGCTAACTCCGCCAATTTTGTTTCAGTTCTCACCTGATTCTCCCTTATCTCCTCTCTGATCCATCCCATAGATCTGATGATCGCCATGGATCAACTGCTCTGATACCAATTGATGCGATTCGCTAGGGATTTGATGATAAAAAGTGGATTTTTATTGGAAATAAGGATATGAAATTATAGGAAATCCTACTACAAATCAACACTCGCTAAATAACAACTACAATTTGAAAGGACGACTAGCTAAGGATTAATCTAGGGGATAAACTAATAAAAAGAAACTTATCTCAACAATTTTCGCATCCTCTTCTAGGGCCGGCTCAACCCCCTTAAATTGAACAAACTCCCCTATTTGTTGTTTTACCCAAATGCCCCTCTTGTTATTTCCAGCCGCATCAGCTTGCTGTCACTAACATTTGATATGTTTAACTGCCACTTCTAGTTGGTTGCTGGCCTATCACCATGCATTGACCAAGACATTAATTATTTTATAACCTTAACCAATTGATTTAAGAAGGCATTTAATCATAAAGTGAACCCTAGATGATATATACTTAGACTTAAACCCTGATTTGTGGTTTCACTTTGTTGTGAATAATCATTGCTTGATTTCTGATTCAGAGTTATAATAGTTGCACCATTGACACAGAAAGCTACCTTTACAATATCATGTAATGCCCCCCTTTCTCTTCCTCAATTTGCATTCCCTTCCCATTGCTCTCGCTCTACCTCTTTAAACCTCGACAAGAGGGTTTCATATATCCATATAAGCAAATATCCTTGTATTGTGGCAGACAAGTCCAAATTTCAACACTTGATTAGATGTTTGGTACTGTTGATGCCTAGAATCTCATTAGGAGAATCTCGCTGGGCCCAGATCAAGCCGTGGGACATGCAACAGAAAAGCCCAGACAGGTTGGTTTCGTCGGGATGAGAGAAACGATCCTTCAACACTGCCTGAAACAAATAGAAAATGCGTCAGAGGAACTGGAGGGGTTGTGGCTCTCCAATTCGCATCTGATGCTTAAGTTAGTATCAAGCGGAGGAAGGAGGGAGCATTGGTTAGAGGTAGTCGACGCTAGGGATTAAGATGGTGAATTAGATATATAGACTTAGGCATGTGGAATTGAGCATAGCTGATAAAGGGAGTTTCTGTCCTACTTATAGGGTCTGGGGACGGTTTCGCCACGTCGACAAATCCTCCACACCTCTTTGTATCAAACCCGTCAGAGAATTCGTCGGGATGTGAGTTCCTGGTACAACTACTTCCCCGACAAAACTGGCTTCGCATCGCCTACGAGGCGGGTGTACGTTGCTCCTGATAAGGTTGACTACACGTCGTCTGATGAGACATGTCGCACTTTTTCATTGATAAAGCTGATCGTTTCGCACATGTAATGGGTCTACAGTAACGGCTTGGAGAGAGAAGTGGCTCATTTACCTGAGATCACGCCGTTATGATTGCTCGGGCTGATCTTGTCGATGGGCATGTGCTCGGGCCGTGGATCGAGTGGGTCGACCACAAGGGTCGCCTCATGAAGAGCCATCGTTGAGGGGCCAGCCTCATAGAGGTCGTCACTATAGAGCTGAGCTGTCGAAGAAGCCAACCTCATGGGGCCGTCCTTTCCGAGCTGTGTTGTTAGGGAGCAACCTGACTGCTGCAGTGGTTTGCCTGGGCCGACCCTGAGGCCCATGCAGT
Organism: Scilla litardierei; assembly: GCA_030789695.1. Classification (NCBI taxonomy): domain Eukaryota; kingdom Viridiplantae; phylum Streptophyta; class Magnoliopsida; order Asparagales; family Asparagaceae; genus Scilla; species Scilla litardierei. The sequence continues at coordinate 18,248 of JAULAV010001832.1, read as the reverse complement.
GTAATTCTTGAGGGCGAACATGGTCCGTTGATGGGTCCCATTGGTCTAGCTCAGTCGGTCTCCATTGTGGGTGGGCCCCAGCTGAAGTATCATCTACAATGGCCCCTCATATTTTGTCTTGACTAGGCTGACCTAAGCTGACACTCAAGGTCGGGTGTGGAGAGACAATGAGACGAACTGGAGAGAAGGCTGAAGAGTCATAACGGTCATGCTAACCTCGTCCGACTGGACAGACTTGTTCCCAGAATGTTGCGCCTAGGGATGGTACCCAGATCGTGGCTCGCTGACGTTTGGAACTTCTACTTGGGTTTTGAAAAGATTGCACCAAGGTGACTGTTTCTTTTCTCAGAACCTGAACAGGTGAGGCCGCATCCTTGAGGAGACGTATCTGCTATGTGTCTAGGCCTGACTCGTGAGCATTTATGAAGCACGTGCACCGTTCGATTGTGGGATCTAAACGGTTGCGATCAGTTCTCATCTGAGAAGATCGGACGGTTGTGCTCACGTCCTGCCTTTTGCACCTAGGGGTAGATAAAAAAATAGGGGGAGAGAGGCCGTCAGTCACACTTGCCTTTAGAAAATTCTCTGCTGATGCGCTCCGAATCTTCGCAGTGCTTGCCACCTTCGTCGGAGAAAGTAGCCTCCTTTCCTACCCCTTCTCTTCCTTTGCTCTTGCTTCTTTACCATGATCATGGCTGGTGTCTCTGATCTAGATTTGACGCCATCGATATCTTTAGGATCTTCAACTTCTGTTTACAGGGAGTGGAGATAGCCGAGATGGAGCCGCCACACCACGACTTGGAAAGGTGAGTTCCTCCTCAGATGTAAGCGACTGATCTGGAGTGGATCCAAGAAAAGTATGCAATTTCCCCGTCGGTGGTCCTGAAGCTTCCTGGTGAATTGAATAGGACCCCTGATTGTCCTCCTCCGGGGGCTATCGCCTTGAGCATCGTGCATCTAAAGGCATGAGTTTGCCTTCCTTTCAATCGTATGGTGCAGAGGTTTTTGTATCATTCCAACCCGACGTCATGCCAATTAGCGCTGAACAGCTTTATGACGCTGATCGCCTCGGCCACCATGTTCGCCATCAACGAGTAAAGTTGGCTATCTGCTGAGCTCGTGCATGTTGTGATCGAGATAAAGAGGAGCTCGGACATCCAGTTCTATCTCAATGACCAAACTGAGGTCCCAAGGATTTTTGAAGAGAAATCCTTATCACACGAGCACTGGAAGGAAAAGTGGTTCTTGGCCATCTGGAACTGGGAGGGCTCTGGGTATGCCCGGTTGCTCCCGACGAGTGGGTGCCGCGTCGGTTCGGGTGGCCTTGGAAGTGGAAACTTGACTTTTTTTAGGGCAGGGCCATGAGGCATGAGATGGAGTGGTGGTTGTGGATGGCCGTCCAACCTCATTCCTTCAGGTCGGGTGATGTGCTGCTCTCTTTGGGAGCTATAAGTAGACTGCAGACCATGCCTGTCGAGCAAGATATAGATCTCAGTGAGGCTACTTCCGCTGTTGGTGAGTAACAGCTTAGTGGTCAATGATTTGGACCTTTGCTTGGTTGTTAACCTCTCCATATTTTCTCTTTACAGAGGTGAGAGGCGAGTGGTTCTGATTCGAACCCCGCCCAAAGGGATAGGATGAAGGTTCCGGCCACCGTCCCCACGAGAGAGAAAGAAGACCAGTGCCGCTACTTCCTCCAGGACGAAGCCCGCGATTGCCCAAGCTCTAAAGATGGGTGATTAGGCAGGAAGACCGAAGCCCCAAGTTAGGGGGACTCCTGCTGTTGGCCTCACGCTCGTCCTACTTGGGGCCCCACCCCAGCCCAGCCCTGTATGGTAGGAGCAGAGTCGTGGAGGCTCTCGCTGAGCTGTGTTGAGCCAAATGGCGAGGATGATGACGATGTCCACCTCAGGAGGAAACAACGAGAGAGGGAACACGCGGCTACCCAGCTGTCACATGATGAGTCCGTGGCTCCAGTGATCCACGTAGCGCGCAGGGGGATGCTCCTCCTAAAGTCACCGAGCCTTCAAGGAAGAAGACCGGGGAGGTTACTGACTGAGCAGGGGACTGGCCACGCCTCGAACTCGACTCAAATTGGGACAGAACCGATGTCCAGCTTTGAGAACGGTGAAGATTCAGAGGAGAGGCGTCCCATCTGGAAGAGGCTGCTCAGTCTTGTGGTCAAGGAGATCGGAAGAGAGGAAGGCCTCGTGGAACTCCCGATGGGGGAGTTTATTTTGGGACTTTGACATGGATCAGTCATGTAAGTTCTCTTATCATGAAATGTAGCAGAGCTTCGAGCTTGGGCCATGACCTTGTTTTACCTTTTTGCAGAGGCTCAAGAGACAGTGGGTCGTCTTTACTATAGCTATTACAGGTGGAGAAAGCATGCTCAGGCCCCTGAGCAGGAGATCCATCTGCTGCAGGAGTGGGACACAGCGGGGTCGAAGGTAGAGCTCCTCGCACATGCTTGCTCCATCGAGGAGCTGGAAAGGCAGAAGGAGGAAGCCGAGATGCTCCGCACTGAGGCTTGGTCTGCTAGGGACGAGGTCGAGAGGCAGACGGTGGAGATCGAGGTGCCCCGTGCATAAGCCATCACTGCGAAGGAGCTAGAGAGGCAAAATGAGCTAATTCGGTTCAGGGGCGCCAAACTCCAAGTGACAGAGGCTCAATTGTAGCGGGTTAAGGAGGAGGCAAAGATCAAAATGAACGATTATCCGAAAAAGCTGTGAAAAGTGGACTTTTCGGCTATCATATGGGGAAGTTTCATCCTATGACATATCCATTGTTCTCATTCATGTTGGTATGCTAGTTTTCTCATTATTTTGTTTGTGTGTATGTGTGCATGTGGAGAATAATGCAACATGGACATGCATAACTAACTTAGCTGTGCAGGTTGTAAGTTTTTTAATTGTATTTGTTCGGAATTACTGCTCTACTGAATTACTGCTGTACTGGAGATTCACATGTTTCCTATGTAATCCTCTCCCGTTCTTCCATGCTGATTTGGTATCCACACTGTGCCCACTCCTTTAACTTTTTGCCATGCACATTGTTCATCAATTGAGCATCATTCAGTTGATTCAAAAATAGCTTCGATGCTTGAATTCAAGTTTAGAAATTAGAGATGGAATTTTAAATGAAAGATTAGGGAGAGTTTATCCTCTCCCTTGGGTATACCATTTATAGTACTATCTTTATTGTTTTACATAAAACTCATTCCTTGACACCATTTACCTAAAATATCTTAACATAATATATATTACTTCTCAACAGTCTCTTTTAAGCCAGAGCTTATATGTCATGAATGACCAGCTCGTCACAACTATTGTCCACTTTGTTTTTTTAAAAGCTTCGTAAGCATATCTGTTAGCTGATGAAATGATCTAACATGTTTTGTCTCTAATTCTCTATCATCTTATTAAATTACTGTCTCAGTATGTGATAATCGATCTTGATGTGTTTATTTCGCTTATAAAAGATTGGGTTGTTAGAGAGAGAGAGAGAGAGAGAGAGAGAGAGAGAGAGAGAGATATATATATATATATATATATATAGGAGGGATCAAATGACCCCCAAAAATAACCCCCAAAAATGACCCCCTATCAAAAATCCTATGCCCCCCATTTTTCGGAAGATCCGAACCGTTCATCTTGATCTCTACCCTCTAAATACCTGACCCACCAATTTTCAACCCGATCCCATGTGTTTTGCCTGTTCATCCATCCGACCCAAATTTAACGGTTTCGCATGAACAGAACTTTTGCGAATGGTTGATAAACGGGCAAAACACATGGGATCAGGTTGAAAATTGGTGGGTCAGGTATTTAGAGGATGGAGATCAAGATGAACGGTTCGGATCTTCCGAAAAAATGGGGGGCATAAGATTTTTGATAGGGGGTCATTTTTGGGGGTTATTTTTTGGGGGTCATTTGATCCCACCTCATATTATATATATATATATATATATATATATATATATATATATATATATATATATATATATCAACTTTATCATCGTAACACATACTTTTAGATCAATAAATATAAAAGTAATTGTTGAGTAATTGTTGATTCCATAATGACTCACAAGGCTATAGTTATGTACTCTGATTCCGTATTAGATCAATAAACATCGATTTGCATCCTATACAAATACAATACCCAATCATCAATCGGCGATCAAAGGGTGAACCAGCTTACTTTCTATCTGAGAGTATAGAAGACCTTTACTAGATGTATTTCAAGACTTGTGTTGTAGCATTTTAATGTGTTGTCCTAAGATTAGACATGAACTGACTCAGCCTCGCTGGAAAGATAATATTAGGATGTGTTATAGTAAGCTACTTCAGCTTTTTAATCGATCTCTCGAATCTCTCTAGATTATGAAACCGCTCCTCCTAATCTAGTACAAGTCTAAAATTTGAATCTATATATGAGGTGATGTGCATATACACTGATATCACTGTATCTAATAATATATTCAAAACATACTTTTGCTAGGACAAATAGATACTTCTTTCAAGCGAGTTGCCTCTATTCTAAGAAATATCCAAGAGGCTTAATATCCTTCGTCTGAACCTCCTAAATAAATTGCTTCAATTCCTAAATCGTAGAAGCATCAATTTGAACGATTGCAATATCATCAACACATACTATTAGATTGATCTGCTTTCTTTAATAGCTTTGATGGAAGATGGATTGACCACTTTGATAATAATTGATACTAAATCACCTCGTGAAATTTGCCAAGTACCAAACCTAGCCCTCGATGATTGCTTGAGACCATGCGACTAATTCAATTTGCATATTTTCCTAACTCCCCATGAGCAAGAAAGCATGTTGGTTGCTTCATGCATACTTCTTCGAGAATATTGTTAAGGAATGCATTCTTTACATGCAACTGGTGTAAATGCCAGTGGTGAGTGGAAGCCTTCAAGATCGATAAACATACTGAGATCATCTTTGCAACTAGGAGATGTCTTCTGGTAATCTATGATATATGTTTGTGAATAACCTTTAAAAACAAGCCTTGCTTTCAATTGAGTAAGTGAGCCATCTGGATTCAACTTCACAGTATAAACCTAGTTGCAGCCAACTACATTATCTGGTAGAGCCGGTAAATGATCATTCATTAAGTTCAAATGCATTTATTTCTTCCAATATTTTAGCACGCCTGAATGGATGTGACACACTTTTGAAATAACTCGGGTGTTTGTTCGCAAAGTCACATAACTAGCAACCACACAGTTACCTTATTTATAAGCTCAAATGTACGCCTTACTCATACTACATATTTTGGTTATTCCACAAGGTAAAATTTGTATTCAACTCAAACACAGTTTGCCATTGGGATTTCACAAGCTTTCATGACTTTCTTTCCGGGCTTGATGCAATCTTCTGGTGCGGATCCTTCTTGTACTGGAAGAAGCACTGATGATGTTCCTTGAGCTTGTTGCAGTACGTAGCATTAGGCTTTTTGGACAACTTCACTGCATTTTTGTATAGCTTGATCTCTATATGGTCATAAACCATTGATCATGAGCCAGGCATCTCATTGACTCTGCAGTCACAGTAGCTTGCTACCGTATAAAAACAGAAAGAACAATGAACCACAAGAATATGACTGATGTTTTCATTCTTAACAGTACCTTAGAGTTAGAACATTTGAAGGAAGTTAAGTATTATGGATGTATTTATAGACCAAGGAGCACCTGTTGTAATAACTCAGTTCACATTAACATCATATACTCTTAAGGGACGGATATATAACAGCCCATGCAACTTTGATTAGTGAACAATTGTAGAGTCTAGAGATCGATAGTCTATTAAGCCCAGTCTGCAAGTAGGAAATCTCTGTGTTAGATTACTGCATTACATGCATTGATGCTTGTATTGATGCCCTGCAGTAGGAGTACCTAGATTCTATCTCCCCCTTTATTCCCTCCATCCATCCCTCTCTCAATCACTCCTTCCTTCTGTCTCACACGCAGCAAGCGACTGCTGCTAATCATCAGCTTTATTTTTTTTTAATAATGGTATTATTGAACTTTAATGTACCATTGCCTAAAAGCTTGTTTAAGTCCATATATGGATTTCTTAAGCTTACACACTTTATGGCATTCTCCTCTAAATGGAAAACGTTTCTGTTGGTCCATATAAACTTCTTCAAGATTTTCATTTAGAAAGGCGGGGTTGACATCCATTTGGTGTAATTCTAAGTCAAAACGAGCCACCAATAATACGTAACGAGTCTTTCTTTCTTTGAGACGTGTGAAAAAGTCTCTTTATAATCAATGCCATCCTTTTAAGTAAATCCCTCAGCAATAAGTCTTGCTTTGCATCATTTGATATTACCCTTAGAGTCATACTTGGTCTAAAACACACACTGACAGCTAACTTGTTTCACATCTTTTAGTAAATCAACAATATCCCAGACTTTGTTATCATCCATGAATTTTAACCGGTCTTTCATGGCATTAAACTATTTTTCAGATCCATAACTCATTAATTTTATTGCTTCTGGAAAGGAAACATGTTTTCATTCTTAACAGTACCTTAGAGTCAGCACACTTGAAGGAAACTATGTATTATGGCTGTATTTATAGACCAAGAAGCACATGCTATAATAACTCAGTTCGCATTAATCTCATATACTCCTTAGGGAAGGATATATAACAGCACATGCGGCTTTGATTAGCGAACAATTGTAGAGTCTAGGTATCGATAGTCTATTAAGCTCAGTTTGCAAGTAGGAGATTGATGCGGACGCCCCCTAGCCACCGCCCCGCTTGCCGCAAGCCGCACCCGGGTCACACTTGATGCTTAGGCTTTGGTGATTTAGTTATCTAGGGGTATTCTAGTCTTTTCAGACTAGATTAGTAAATCCCCTCTTTTCTATTTATTAGGGCTAGCCGTCATTTTATTTCCTTATGCTTATTTTGTGAAGAACAATTGTAGGCATCGTGTGTGAAGATTTTAGGCTTTGTTCCGTGCAACCAAAGCTAGGAGAGCGAGTCTCCTCTCGAAAGAGAATCAATTATCAATCTATTTCATAGTTCTTCGCAATTTAAGATCCAAAAATTCCACCTTTTTATATTTTTTCCTCTTTAAATCTAAAATTAATTGATCGATCCTCTAGATCGTATCAAATTGGTATCAGAGCGTTAAGATCCGATGGCGACAAGCACGAGATCGAAGGCGGATGGCGTGGATGAGAAGGTGCAAGGGCTTCGAGAAGAGTTCAACCGGGAGATCGAGGGGTTGAAGAAAACCCTAGGGGAGTCCATCAAGGATCACACCCATTTGCAGGAGGACATCCAAATCGAGCTACGGGCTATGAGAAGGGACGCCGCGCAATCGGGACGAGATATCCAAGGGCTAAAGGAGGCGACTTCAGATCTGAAGGAGGCGACTTCAGATCTGAAATTTTTAAGGGAGGTCACATCGTCGATTCCGGAGATAAAAGCCATGCTTCAAGCCCTAACGATGGAGAGAGGAGGAGATCGGGGCAAGAAGACTCAAGGGAAAATAAACCAAGGAGAATTGACGCTCGAATCGGCAAATCAGGGGCAACCGGAGAGGGCGACGGCTACCGCGACAATTCAGGAGGCCGCTGCAGCCGTCGCAAACCCTAACAGGTCTGGACAGATGCGGGGAGGGGCCGGGAGCTCCTGGAAGAGGGCGGCAGGCCCATCTGGGCATGCAGCAAGCTCGGCAGGCCCATCCGGGCCTGCGCAGAGCTCGGCGGGCCCTTCAGGGCCTGCGACACCCTGTGCAGGTCCCGCCGGGCCTGCGGAACATGCGGCTGGCCCAACAGGGCCTGCCGCAGCTGCGGCAGGGCCCAGCGGGCCTGCCGCAGCAGCTGCAGGCCCCGCCGGGCCTGCTGTAACTTCGACAGGCCTGTTCGGGCCTGCCGCTTTCCCAGCATGCCCAAACAGGCCCGCGATGGATCATTGGGGCCTGCTGCACTGCAGGTAGTCCCCGGGGCCCCGCGGCGACGCAAACAGCCCCCTGGGGGCCCGCGGCAGCGCAGACAGCCCCTCTGGGGGCAAGACAGATGCGGATGGGCCCGAGACGCGATGATTGGGGCCCCAGTAGCCCAATTTTGGAGACCAAAGGCTCATCCACAGGTACCGAGGCCGCAGGTTGATCCCAGACAGGCTTTTGATGATTTTCCGGGGTGGGGACAAGGCCCGGGAGGCTATTTTGGAGGGCGGACAGCACCGGTACAGCCACACAGAGGGGCAGGAGGGCCCGTGTTGGCCCGACAGCAGGAGTTTCAGGGGTACCAGTACCAGCCTGAGGCGTGGGAGAGACCCGTTTGACCTGAGGAGCTGTACGGGGTTGACGGGGAGGACCCGTTGAGGCAGTTGGTGGGGATTCGGTCGTGGAGGTGACCGCGGCAGAGATGTGGGACCACAGGGGGACATCAATGCAGACCGCCGACTGATGAGGCTGGAGATGCCGATTTTTGACGGCACGGATCCGGACGGATGGATCTATCGGGCGGAGCGCTACTTTCAGATGATGAGGTTGACGGAGGAGGAGGTACTGAGGGCCATCAGAATCTATTTTGAGGGCAAGACGTTGGCTTGGTACAGGTGGAAGGTGGCGCGGACCCCTTTTCGCACTTGGGAGGAGCTGTCAGCACTGATACTAGACCGATTTCAGGAGACCCCTGGTGGAGACTTCTATGAGCAGTTATCTGCTTTGAGACAGGAGGGGACGGTGAGAGACTACGTGGAGATGTTCGAGATGCTGAATAGTAGGGTGAAGGGGGTGACCGACGAGGTGATGATCGGGAACTTCATGAGGGGGTTGAAGCCCTCTATACGAGCGGAGTTGCGGATGCAGAGCCCGGGGACATTGGAGGATGTCCTTCGCCTGGTCCACAAGGCGGAGGAGAAGCATGCAGAGGAGAGACGCATTCGGGGGACTTGGGGAGCTCAGGGCCAGCGTAGTCAGACAGCACCGGCCCCACTTCCGGGGGTTACAGTAGCACCAGTGGACACAGAAATGAAGATAGAGGAAACCCGACCAGTGATCCCTGGTAAACGGATGACTGAGGCTGATATGAGGGCGAGGCGTGCTGCAGGTTTCTGTTTCAGATGCGATGAGAAGTTCAGTCCCGGTCATCGATGTGTGAGCAGGCTGATGCAGATTGTGCTAGTACCGGACGAGGGGGAGTATGCAGATGATGGGGAGCCAGTGATGACGGAAGAGAGCGAGGTTGAGCACGCACATCTGGATGTAGCGGAGGTGTCCCTGAACTCCTTGGTAGGGGTAACCACGAACCATACCATGAAGTTGTCAGGGCGATTGGACGACGCGCCGTGACGGTACTCATAGACAGTGGGGCTACCCACAACTTCATCTCTCGACATTTGGTGGATCGTCATAGGTTGCAGGTGAGCACCTTAGAGACGTTTACGGTCATCTCAGGGACATGGAGGATGGAGGAGAGCAGTGGGATGTGCAAGGGGCTGAGTCTGACCTTACAAGGGGTGCAGATCGTGGAGGACTTCTTACCCCTAGAGTTGGACAATATCGATGTGATTTTGGGCGTGCAGTGGCTGAGGGGGTTGGGCGAGGTGAAGATGAATTGGAAGCAGCTTAGGATGGAATTCCAGGAGGGGGGTCGCACGGTGGTTCTGACAGGTGACCCTAGCCTCTGTTTTCCCTCGGGGCCTTCAAAGCCAGATCTCCACCTTGAGGACAAGGTGGCTCTTTTAGGGGGAGGTATTGATGCGGACGCCCCCTAGCCGCCGCCCCGCTTGCCGCAAGCCGCACCCGGTTCACACTTGATGCTTAGGCTTTGGTGATTTAGTTATCAAGGGGTATTCTAGTCTTTTCAGACTAGATTAGTAAAGCCCCTCTTTTCTATTTATTAGGGCTAGCCGTCATTTTATTTCCTTATGCTTATTTTGTGAAGAACAATTGTAGGCATCGTGTGTGAAGGTTTTAGGCTTTGTTCCGTGCAATCAAAACTAGGAGAGCGAGTCTCCTCTCGAAAGAGACTCAATTATCAATCTATTTCATAGTTCTTCGCAATTTAAGATCCAAAAATTCCACCTTTTTATATTTTTCCTCTTTAAATCTGAAATTAATTGATCGATCCTCTAGATCATATCAAATTGGTATCAGAGCGTTAAGATCCGATGGCGACAAGCACGAGATCGAAGGCGGATGGCATGGATGAGAAGGTGCAAGGGCTTCGAGAAGAGTTCAACCGGAAGATCGAGGGGTTGAAGAAAACCCTAGGGGAGTCTATCAAGGATCACGCCCATTCGCAAGAGGACATCGAAATCGAGCTACGGGCTATGAGAAGGGACGCCGCGCAATCGGGACGAGATATCCAATGGCTAAAGGAGGCGACTTCAAATCTGAAATTTTTGAGGGAGGCCACATCGTCGATTCCGGAGATAAAAGCCATGCTTCAAGCCCTAACGATGGAGAGAGGAGGAGATCGGGGCAAGAAGACTCAAGGGGAAATAAACCAAGGAGAATCGACGCTCGAATTGGCAAATCAGGGGCAACCGGAGAGGGCGACGGCTACCGCGACAATTCAGGAGGCCGTCGCAGCCGCCGCAAACCCTAACGGGTCCGGACAGATGCGGGGAGGGGCCGGGAGCTCCTGGAAGAGGGCGGCAGGCCCATCTGGGCATGCAGCAAGCTCGGCAGGCCTATTCGGGCCTGCGCCGAGCTCGGCGGGCCCTTCAGGGCATGCGGCACCCTGTGCAGGTTCCGCCGGGCCTGCGGAACATGCGGCTGGCCCAACAGGGCCTGCCGCAGCTGCGGCAGGGCCCAGCGGGCCTGCCGCAGCAGCTGCAGGCCCCGCCGGGCCTGCTGTGACTTCGGCAGGCCTGTTCGGGCCTGCCGCTGTCCCAGCAGGCCCAAACAGGCCCGCGATGGATCATTGGGGGCCTGTCGCAGTGCAGACAGCCCCCTGGGGCCCCGCGGCGACGCAAACAGCCCCCTGGGGCCCGCGGCAGCGACTCTAGAGGGTATTCTCATCAAACACCCATGGAATGTCGAACACCTCCGGAGATACTATCAATGATCGGGAGCCTGTACTGATCTCAACTCAGACAGCCCCCTGGGGGCAAGACAGAGGCGGATGGGCCCGAGACGCGACGATTGGGGCCCCAGTAGCCCAATTTTGGAGACCAGAGGCTTATCCACAGGTACCGAGGCCGCAGGTTGATCCCAGACAGGCTTTTGATGGCTTTCCGGGGCGGGGACAAGGCCCGGGAGGCTATTTTGGGGGGTGGACATCACCGGTACAGCCACACAGAGGGGCAGGAGGGCCCGTGTTGGCCCGACAGCAGGAGTTCCCGGGGTACCATTACCAGCCTGAGGCGTGGGAGAGACCCATTTGGCCTGAGGAGCTGTACGGGGTTGACGGGGGAGGACCTGTTGAGGCAGTTGGTGGAGGATTCGGTCGTGGAGGTGACCGTGGCAGAGATGTGGGACCACATGGGGACATCAATGCAGACCGCCGACTGATGAAGCTGAAGATGCCGATATTTGACGGCACGGATCCGGACGGATGGATCTATCGGGCGAGCGCTACTTCCAGATGATGAGGTTGACGGAGGAGGAGGTACTGAGGGCCATCGGAATCTATTTCGAGGGCAAGGCGTTGGCTTGATACAGGTGGAAGGTGGCGCGGATCCCTTTTCGCACTTGGGAGGAGCTGTCAGCACTGATACTAGACCGATTCCAGGAGACCCCTGGTGGAGACTTCTATGAGCAGTTATCTGCTTTGAGACCGGAGGGAATGGTGAGAGACTACGTGGAGAGGTTCGAGATGCTGAATAGTAGGGTGAATGGGGTGACCGACGAGGTGATGATCGGGAACTTCATGAGGGGGTTGAAGCCCTCTATACGAGCGGAGTTGCGGATGCAGAGCCCGGGGACATTGGAGGATGTCCTTCGCCTGGCCCACAAGGCGGAGGAGAAGCATGCAGAGGAGAGACGCATTCGGGGGACTTGGGGAGCTCAGGGCCAGCGTAGTCAGACAACACCGGCCCCACTTCCGGGGGTTACAGTAGCACCAGTGGATACGGAATGAAGAGAGAGGAAACCCGACCAGTGATCCCTGGTAAACGGATGACTGAGGCTGATATGAGGGCGAGGCGTGCTGCAGGTTTCTGTTTCAGATGCGATGAGAAGTTCAGTCCCGGTCATCGATGTTCGAGCAGGCTGATGCAGATTGTGCTAGTACCGGACGAGGGGGAGTATGCAGATGATGGGGAGCCAGTGATGACGGAAGAGAGCGAGGTTGAGCACGCACATCTGGATGTAGCGGAGGTGTCCCTGAACTCCTTGGTAGGGGTAACCACGAACCATACCATGAAGTTGTCAGGACGATTGGACGACGCGCCGTGACGGTACTCATAGACAGTGGGGCTACCCACAACTTCATCTCTCGACATTTGGTGGATCGTCATAGGTTGCAGGTGAGCACCTTGGAGACGTTTACGGTCCTCTCAGGGACATGGAGGAGGGAGGAGAGCAGTGGGATGTGCAAAGGGCTGAGTCTGACCTTACAAGAGGTGCAGATCGTGGAGGACTTCTTACCCCTAGAGTTGGACAATATCGATGTGATTTTGGGCGTGCAGTGGCTGAGGGGGTTGGGCGAGGTGAAGATGAATTGGAAGCAGCTTAGGATGGAATTCCAGGAGAGGGGTCGCACGGTGGTTCTGACAGGTGACCATAGCCTCTGTTTTCCCTAGGGGGCCTTCAAAGCCAGATCTCCACCTTGAGGACAAGGTGGCTCTTTTAGGGGGAGGTATTGATGCGGACGCCCCCTAGCCGCCGTCCCGCTTGCCGCAAGCCGCACCCGGGTCACACTTGATGCTTAGGCTTTGGTGATTTAGTTATCAAGGGGTATTCTAGTCTTTTCAGACTAGATTAGTAAAGCCCCTCTTTTCTATTTATTAGGGCTAGCCGTCATTTTATTTCCTTATGCTTATTTTGTGAAGAACAATTGTAGGCATCGTGTGTGAAGGTTTTAGGCTTTGTTCCGTGCAACCAAAGCTAGGAGAGCTAGTCTCCTCTCGAAAGAGACTCAATTATCAATCTATTTCATAGTTCTTCGCAATTTAAGATCCAAAAATTCCACCTTTATATTTTTTTCTCTTTAAATCTGAAATTAATTGATCGATCCTCTAGATCGTATCAAATTGGTATCAAGGTGCCCATTTGACGTTATAGTACTGCATTATATGCATTGATGCTTGTATTGATGCTATGCATTAGGAGTACCTAGATTCTATCTCTCCTCTTATTCCCTCCCTCTCTCTTAATTACTCCCTCCTTCTGTCTCACTTGTAGCTGTTGCTGCAATCTGTTGTTGCTTGCAGCAGCAAGAAGCTGCTGCACCACTTCCAACAATAGCAAAGCAGCAGTTTGCTTGTTGCTATCTATAAGGCATAAAGAGTGAGTATTTGAGGGAAAGAGAAGAGATGGATGAAAAAAAATCCAAGGGGAGCTTGTTAATGGCAACATCATCGTTAATGGTGTGGTGGTATTTTGGTGGAGAGAGATATATACATAGTTGAGAGAGAAGAGAAAGAGGTAGTTGAGAGAGGAGAGAGATGGCATGCTTTAACCCGCTCTTCATGATCTTTCTTCATGATCGCTGGTTCTGGGACATGCACGTTCATCCGGTTCCATATAGATTGTTGAGCATTATTCATATTGGCGGGGCTAAATGCGGGCCTGAATTAAGGACCATATCAACTCTTTTTTACTATGTATCTAAATGCGGGCCTGAATTAAGGACCATATCAACTCTTTTTTACTATGTATCGGGAAAGTTGAAGTGATAGATCACTCATCTTTGAGAAGAAATAGAGAATGAAATAAGAGAGGAGAGAAGAAATATAGGAGAGAAGAGGAAGCATGAGAGGGACCATGGATGTAAGAGAGGGTTGAGAGAGGGAGCATGAGAGAGGAGAGTTGAGAGAGAAAGAAATGAGAAAGACAGGAGTGGCAACATCAAAATGTGGATGAAGGACATAATAGGGAAAATTTAATTTTAACGTATAAGTGAGGGGAGCTCAGTGCTAATATAGTAGACTCAGAGTTATTAGTTATTTACTATCCATAGTACACATATTTAGATAGAAAGTGTTGAACTGCAAAAGTTTTGTTTAGTTTTTCAATGAACACTTTAAATTTAAAAAATTGTAAACTTGAATTTAAAATCTATTCTGTTGGATGTGATGTAACCTATTTAAACTAGCTAAAATAAAAATTAAAATTTTTTGGTAAGTTTTACCTATGCATCAAGTAGTGACAATCAACATTTCAGAAGTTGATTAAAATTGATTGTTTTGTTGCCACTTGATGCATGGGTAAAAACATACCACAATTATTAGAATTTTTGTTTGTCGATAGCTTAAATTTGTTATATCATATCAAATGGAACAAATTTTGTATTTGGGTTGTCAATATTCTAATTTGGGATGTTAATTATTCGTTAAAAATAGATGGAAATTTTGTAGGCCAACTCATATTATATATATATATTATATAAAGGGCGCTCTGTGAAAAATCTGCAATAGAAATTATCTCACACCTAGATCAACGTGCAAAGAGCATGAGGTCAATGCATTTTTTATGGAAGATGAAAACAAACGTGCAATGATCCAGTGTTGTAAAAGGCTGTTTCATTATGCACGCGGTCTAGGAATGCATAGCACATAAACGGATTATGCGGCCGATTATGCGGTTTATGCGAAAATGAATATTTTAGTAAATAAATAAGCAATAAGTTTATATGTGTGTGTTTGTGTATTAAATTAAAAAAATCTTAAAAGTTAGAAACAAGGAAAAAAGCATATCAATTTTTAAAAATATAGATTAATTCATACTAAAACACCCGCACCATCAAGACGATCAAGACATAAAATAACTAAAGTCTAACGTTTAAAGTAATCTACACAAAATATAAATATTTAGTTTTACGTTCAAATCAAAAGCATCTCAAGCACAAGTACTTTGAAATTAAAAAAAAACTGATTTTATGCTTAACGGGTCGGGGTTTTTAACGGGTTGCGATTTTTTAGTTGCCGATTATGCGCACACATATTCTCATATGCGGGCACATAACATTAATGCGGCTGATTATGTGACCGACCGCATAATTCGTCCGCATATCTAATTTTTCAAACGACCAAAGACCGGCTTCTTATATGAGACCGCATACAACTTGTTTAGAACACTGCAATTATCTAAGAAAGATATCAAGAATGTAGAGAATGGAATTTTATTTATCTACCATATAAGAAAATTTCTTCGATAGCACATAAGGTATACATATGAATTTTAGCTGCCATAGAAGAAGATTTTATTCGATATCAGATAGTATACATATTGTTTGTCACAAGAAAACTTCTCATCTAGTGGTAGATAATTGGCACCATGTGCTCTGATCTTCACGTTGCCAAACGTAGGTGCCTCAAATATCCTGAGATTTTCATATTAATTATTGGTAAAGTTAATGGTGGAAAATGTTTGATTATTAAGAACCTAGGAAACTTTCAATCATTTGATTGAAAGGGTAGATAATATATGTAACTCATGATATTTATTGTATCCACATTTACAGATATGGATATCAACATGAATGATGCATATCATCTCAGTCATGATGAAAAGTGGGCATTTCACCAGGCATTCGAGGAAGTTTCCTCGGATGAAATATAATACATATGCCTCCCTCAATATATAACTATTATCTAAGAAGTCACTTTAAATCACATTACGGATTAACCCCATGTATACTCCCTGTTCATAATCTTCATGTTCCCAAATTCTTGTCTACAAAGTCATGCACTTTCATTTCTTTTTAACCATGTGTTTAAGTGGTTACAAAATGAACGGGTTCTCACTAATAAAACACACATGGTGAAAAATTGTGTAAACCACATGATTTTTCATACACATGCATTTTTTTATCACAGTGATCATGACAAATGGAGCAGGTCATCTATATGGCTTCATTATTTTATAATTTTAATAATTGTCCAAAGAGTCACCTTAAAACACATTACCATCTTAAACACATATATGTATATGTATATACATGCATATATAAGTAAGAAAGTGATATTTGGGGAATGGTTTTCAAATTAAGGTGCTTGAAAACTCCAAGATGAGCATTTCTCAGATGATTCATACAGTACATCTTGGTCTACAAATCTAATGTATCCTAATAATGAAAAATCAGAAACTTCTAAACCTACTGTTTGAAAAAAAGTGATATTTTAGCTATTAAAAAGATGACATTCAACGTATGAGTAAAAGGGAAACATTTAATTTTTATTGTCAGATTAGCTTAAGTTTATAGATCAAGATGCATGATTTGAATTATTCATAGGATGGACCCACTGTGGAGTTCTCACGAAGATTATTAGTTGAGAACTTTTCTTTTATACATATATATCAGCAATCAGCATATGAAATTTCCTACTTTGATCTTTAAAAACTTTATATTTCACCTATTTTTCAATAACCACCACCGTTCATGTTGATAATTGCATACCAATACCAAAATAGACCAAAAATTTAGTGAACCTTAATATATTTTCTTATTGGATGAGAATGTTAGAGTTAGCTCCAAAACTCTAGTGTTTACGTGGGTCTTGAGTGGGAGTAAACTTGTCCTTTGCTCTTGGGTATGTTGTAACCCTTGGTAGACCATATAAATAAGCTCTTTTGTTTGACGCTTTTGTAAGACAGATGGATAACATAAAACAAAGGGGCCAAGGGAAGAGAGAGCTTTGCATGAAGTAGAAGTAAGTGGTTGAAAGATTTGGGCTTAAATCCTTGTATGTTGCCTTGGTGACTTCATAATAAAGCTTGGGTACTTACTCTTCCTCTCTTGTGTGTTCTCTAGTTTGTTTTCTCTAATTGTAGCTTGTACATCCCAATCCCCTTCATTCGTAAATATATTCTTTGGTGGGTTGATTTGTGGAGATCATTGGGGCGTTCTTGAGGTAGAAGTTTTTGGCCGATCTTAATATTGGCCGATCTCGGTCTTAGCCGAGCTCAATCCAAGTTGACTTCGAGGTCTTACAATTGGTATCGGAGCTTGGGTCATTATTATCCTTATTTTCATTTATTTGGTGCATTTTGGGGGAAGCAATGTCGACAATTTCTGGATTTCTGAGTTGCAGAAATTTGACGCGCACACACGAAGTTTGACAAATGGCCTCTAAGGGAACTTCCACTTTCGGAGGGATCAAGTTTGAGATGAAAAAGTTTGATAGTCATATCAAATTCGGAGTATGGCAAATAAATGTAAAAAATGTTCTTATACAACAAGAAGTCAAGGTTGCTTTATTGGGGAAGACGAAGAAGCCAGAAAAGATCGAAGACAATGAATGGGCCGATCTAGATGAAAGGACGGCGAGCACAATACAATTGTATCTCTCGGATGATGTTTTGTATAATATTAGTGAGGAGGAAGCAACAAAAGGTATATGTGATAAGCTTGAGAAGCTTTACAACGGGAAGTCTTTATCAATTAAGCTACACTTGAAGAAACAACTCTATATGTTGAAGATCGACGAAGACAAAGATATATTGGAACACATGATTTGCGACCTTTGGAGGTTGGATGTGAAGTTGATGATGAAGACAAGTCAATTTTGTTGTTTAGTTCTTTTCCGGACTCTTATGATCACTTTGTAACTACGGTATTGTATGGAAAAGTGACTCTCAAGTTTGAAGAGGTGACCCAAGATATAATCTCAAATGTCACAAGGAAAAGATTCTCCAAGGGTGATTCCAATGTGGAAGGTCTCCTAGTCAAGAAGAATCAAGTGATAGAGGAAGAAGCAAAGAAAGATTTAAAGGCAAAAAGAGAAACTTCCGGTCCAAATCAAAGAGCAAGAAAGATATTGTATGCTACTATTGCAAGGGTAAATGACACTTTAAAGATATTGCAAAGCGTGGCAATTGCAAAAGGAGGGAACGAAGTCCAAGAATGATTATTACACTAGTGTGGCTTCCAAAAGTGAAGGGGAACTCATCTCCGTCTCTCAAGGTAACTCATCTCGTCTCTCAAGGTAAATCCTCTTCTCAAGTGTGGATTTTAGATTCCGGTTGTTCTTATCACATCTGTCCAAATGGTCAATGATTTGACACTTATGAGGCCTATGACGGTGGATCAATGTTGATAAAAAATGATGCATCGTGTAAGACAATTAGGATGTGGACCATAAAAATCA